>WHPZ01574420.1:0-15604 GCA_016617965.1 Macrosiphum rosae | reverse complement strand
GATCGGAACTACAACGGTGCAGGATTGTGGATACGTAGGTATCTTTTAAAAGATTTTAACTGTATAAGTTTGTCTCTTAATATCTCTGGAGATATCTATGAGCACGTATTATATACTATATAAATGCGCATATTATTTTGGTGCCCACATCAAATATTGAAAAAAAAAAATAAACAATAATAGGTACACTGTACACTATTTGTATACAAAATACTGCCTATACACTCGACACGTCTTATTAGTTATTCCTTTTAACGGGGCGTCTGAAAACCTGTACCTATATGCACCTAAATCTATATACTTTGGCGTTTTATCTGTTTAAAAAAGGATAACTGCCAATAAATCGTACGCGACAAGACATATAACACGTACCATATTATATACCATATACGTACCAGGTACCAACTTAAATATATTATATTTATATACATATTATATATCAGTGTATAATGTATATATATATAATATACAGACACCCATAACGGCGTCCGATTAGTTCATACATGTAGGTACGTCGGACCGTGTTCATTTCGAAACTCCAAAGACATACCTACTCCATTTTATAGTGTAAAAGATGCATTATAACACCGAACCGTATCCCGCCGATTCTTGATTTATATAAATGTGAGTATGTGCCATTATAGATAATTATGATAAAGGTGTATGAAATAGCTATAATAAAAGAAATAAATAATATATTATTATATACCGGCACACATCAAAATGCACAATATAATATTATATTTCCGATGGTTTCCTGCTTACCTACCCAAGACTGTGATGAACCAAGCGCGTGGTCGTTGAGAATGGATCGTAGGTACCTACCTATGTATAGATGGCATTAGACGCAGTTTTATTATAATACTTGTCAAATTCAATATCATTATTTAATATTTATTATATTGTGTACTTACCTACCTACAACGTAGTGTCGAGAAATGAGATTATATTATTTTTTCAGTCTCTTTATGACCTAAAAATATACAATTTTGAGTATAAATACGGACAAGATCAGTCATATAACTGGTTACTATATTATGTTATATTATAATAATATGAATATAATATGACGGTGTACTTGAATTATACGAACAATTTTAGTATGCATTCTATCAATGCACGTTTTACTTTACATCTAGCATTTTTATTTTTATTTGGGGAGGGAGGGATAATTTAATATTTTAGTGAACTCGATGACCACTACATTACTTAGTCAGATACAACAAATCGAAATTCCAAAGTAAAATAACCTGGGTATTACGCCGTGATCGCACTATGAGAAAATGTTGAATGGAAGTATCAGTATAATAAATTATAATTTTATATATACCTACGACGAATACACTACTCCGAAACGGACGGCATGGAGGTTAAGTGAAAATTATTAATTAAATGCAATAGCGTAAATTTGTATCGTATGCCTTCTGAAATTAGAGTATTATGTCGTTAAGTACCTACTCAAAATATACAACATAATATTATTCTATGCAGCGGTATTTAATACTATAGGCGAAATGTATCAACAATGCCTATCAAGTACATAACATTTAAAAGGTAACAGAAGTAATGAAATTGCTTTTTCATTATTTCTACAACAAAAATAAGTAACAATAAAACCAATTTTTATAATATTATGCAGGTATTAGGTTCCTATTTTTTTTTACTTTCCACTAAATAAATTTAAAACTAATTTGGACTAGAATAAAAATCTGATATTTAAAATAGCTACGTGAAGTTAGCATTCATTTTATAGTGTAGCACAACCTTAAAAGAAACAATTTGGTCCTTGACTCGATAGACACTTGTCGAACATTTGTCTTTGTTGGCCAGCTGTTAAACTTCACCGGAAACTTGTTCAAGCTTGTTTTTTATGATACTACCTACGTGCACTAGTACCTGCAGCTCGGTACTTTACTTGTTGAATGGTTTTTTAAGGCTGTAAGTAAATATTTTAATGCGATTCGTGAACTTGGAATTATAAAGTTCAAGGTCGGGTAACATAAAATGAGTTTCCACCAAAGCTCAACAATCAAAGTACTTTTATCGTGTGCTGTTCTGCTATAGTGACATAAGCAATATTGCAAACTATTCGCATATTAAATAGGTACTACAAAACGTTATATACTGTAAGCTAGTCGAATGACGCGATAACCCAATTGGTACACGTTTTTGCGTTCGTAAATTATATTTTATTCGAAATACTATATAGCCGCAACGATATCATGATAATATAATTACGCACATATTATATATCATAGGTTAAACGTTTAATAAAATAACCAAACGTCAAACCACCATCTACCATCGTATGAATGCATAATATGGTAATTGCACGGTGATTTCAACTCTCGGGATCGGATGACGCAGACTGCTACACAATAATAATAATATGTGCATTGCAAGTGCAGTGCGGTGCATCGGACGTTCTCGGACTGCTGCAGCTGCAGCGGATGGATGGAACACCGAGCATGCAGTTTTGCAACAGTTATTATATGTTACTCCGCAGGCGGAGTTTCGTAATTAAATTTTTTTTCGCTCGTATTATTTACAATGCGATGTTTTCGCGTAACAAATAGTAAATAATATATTATCATGTACGTACTTACACGCGCATGTATAAATAATACCATTATATATGTTTATTTTAAATTAAATACCTACTATACATATGTCATCTCACCGTTGCGTCCGATATTACACATTAACATATTATAATGGCACGCTTTGATTTCACGTGCCCATCGCACTTCATACCATAATAATAATAATAATAATAATAGTAATAGTGTTAATAATATACAATATTTTATTGTCCCTCGATCGTATTCTTAAATCACATCGCTGCAAGGACAAACGCAGTTCTTACGTAAACTCTGCAGCGAATCATTCCTTCGCCAATATCCGCCGTGTTTCCTATAGTTGTGGACGAAGTAATCAAAACCATGCAAGTCGCGGACGTGACGTACATAATAATATTATAAGGTGTCGTGTACAGATACTGCGGACACAAATGTTTCCCTTCGCTCTTTTTCAGGACTTATGACGAGCTACCAATCTCAGTAGGTGCCTACCTAGTGCCTACTAACCTATACCTACTATACCTACTAATTTTTGGGCTGGATACACGATTTTTTATTCGATTTTTCAAAAGGCTTTCGTTGTCATGGTTATGTCTTATCAACAAAAACATACTATTTAAGGTTCATAGATTTGCCTTGTAGAGGAAAAATGTCGAATATTGCGTTTGGTTCATTTAAAAAAGTACTTAACCACCAAAGCCTACCACAGCTTACACTGAACCTTCCGCAGTAGGTGGGTTCGCTCAGGGTAAATTATTATCTCACTAATTTTAACCCCTGTTTTAATATTATTTTGGGAGGTGTAATAGTGTTTGAATTTTATATAGCTTTTATTTGTGTGTCATTATGAGATAAACAAAACATTTTTATGTCGATTTTTATTTAAATGTTTACAGGTATTTATTTAAAATAACAATTTAAAATTTAAATGAATAAATGTCAACGAAAAATATGTTATGTTTAATCATTAGGGAAATGTTCACCTCAAGCGACGGAATATAGATACTCTGAACCCTCGTGACCTATACTGTGAAGGTTAAATGTTTGAATATTCCAATAATAGTCTTGAACGAATAATACTGCACATGATATGATGTTTATAATTTATCGTCGATTATCTATATTCTATACGAAAAAATGTTGTTTCACAGGCAAACTGTAGAATACCACTTGGAAATTCATAGACACTATACATTTTATCGCTCGCGTAATATTAATATTTCTCGTAGAAAAATGAGGTACCAAAATATGCATTAAAAAATCTTATTTTTCCTTCTTCGTATGGTTGTTCTACAATAACCTCGCACTGTATGGGCACGTGTAGGACATCGAATATTATTCGTCCGATATTCTAACAAGCGTTGCGAATTGATTGGAACCATATATTATCATAAGTACCTACGAGCAAATGGAAATACGTTAATCGTAAACAAAATAATATTCTCTATCTGTATAATACCTTCATGTTCTGCACGTTAAAAAAAATTATTATCATTAGCTATACGCACGCATAACCTGTTTGTGAAAATAAACGTATGTACATTATTTATTAGAGGTTTTTTTTTAAGACTTATAAAAATAAAACTGTTTTGAAACCCCAATACATAACTGATTAAATTCCGTATCGGTACTATACCTATACAATAATAACAGGCAGGTATTATAGTAATATGTAATTTATTGATGTACCACGCGGGTGACATTGGCCAATAGATATCTAAACGGAACATACGATAATATTATAATATAATAATGTGTCGTTATTATAATGTTACAGTATATTAATAACTCCTACCTGTGTAGTTGTAGGTATGTAATATAGTATTGAGTTTGATTTTTACGCATATAAATAATAATTAAAATCGTTTATAAACGATTGCTACGTTTTTAACTATGTACAATATATTATTATTAAACGACAATAATTTTTAACATAAATAATATATTTTTGAGCTGTACACAAGATTTTTTTGTATCTGCCCGATTTTTCGTTGCCATTGCAGCTTATTATATGAAAAACATATTTACGATTCGTAGATTTTCCTCATAGAGGAAAATATCGAGCAGGTACCTAGTGTGCTATGGTTTTGTTATTTTTTTTGTTATAACCACCTTAAAGCTTAATATATATACGTCCTACGGACCATCCGATTTGGCCGAACGGATTATTATTTAGACTGTATAATAGGTACTTACCTATATATTGTCTATAGGTGGCCAAACATAAACCAATCATATCCAGATCCAGACATCCAGGTTTCATATATTATACATATATCACACGCATTCGTATAATCAATGTAATAATAATTTGTTTATTGTTCGGTATTAATATTTATTATTATTATATACGCCTTGAGTACACATTGCATACACATTTGTCGGTTAGTATATTATGTACATGATAAAATATATGATGTATACACACTGCACAGTGTCATTAATAACTCTGAACGGTCGTTAGTGTAGAAACGGGCTGAAACGCACTAAAGTCGGCTGGAATACTTAAGATGCGCACGTGATCATCCGCTCATCGTATATTATTATATTATTATAGTAACTGCTCGTACAGAGACGACATTACAATATTGCCCAGACAATATTGCTAAGTAGGTATACAATTTTTAATCGTTAAATTCAATGATATTTTTTTTTTTTTTGATTTTTTACCCCCTACCAAAGAAGGCGTGTTTATGAGCTTGGATTTATATTATTATATTTTTCGTCCGGATCGATTTTATTCGGAGCTGTTTTATTTGGAGACTTAAATTGTGCGCGGAACGGCACACTTTGTTAGCAAGAAATATTAAGTACCTACCTATGACGATGGTGTACCGAATCAAAACAAAAAATTGGACCGCGTACGGCATGCTGTGATTACATTTATTTATCTTTTTAACTAGTTTTTAAATTTTATATATTATTTTATACATTTTTATTTAACTGCGTCAATAAATCTACGTTTATAAAAAAATTACAATATCTAATAAAATAACCTTTAAAATTTTGACCGTAAACTAGATAAATCATAAATCATAGTAAATAGGGTCGGGAAATTCCCGACGGGAATGATATACTATACCTACTTAGTGTTTGTACCGTTATGTAGACCTTTAAGAAAGGTAGACAATAGCTGGAACATTTAAAACGAACCGAATTCAGTTCTGTAAAACGATTCAAGTTATAATTAGCATGTTCTCTAAGTTATGTGAAATCGATTATTTGATATATTTAGGTAATTTAAATTTTAAACTAATAATTTTGAAATTTGTTTTAGATTCATAATTGATTTTATATTAATTAAAAAAAAAATGGAAGTCTTAGTCAAATATCGACTCCCCTACCTAGAAAATATAGTATGATAAATTCAGACGATACATATAGGTAATATACTAATAATAAATGGTCTAATATATTATCGTAAATTGCAGTGCAGTACGAAAAACTCTGTATATTATCATTATTTTAACCCATGATTTTATTATACCTATGTAACTTTATCACATAATAATATATACAGGTCGTATACATAGGTACAGAGGTATATATGTACATAATATAATGATTTACGGGAAGAGTTGGCAATGATATTCGTTCGCCTATATAATATTAAGTGCGGAAATCCACACAGTTCATTATATTTTACAATATACCTATATAACATATATGATATGTTATATATATTTTTTATACGGAGGAGGGTGAGCGTGTATTATATATCACAGCCGCGAACGCGTTGTAATTATAATATGTATACATATATGAAAATCGGTTTAAAATAATATAAAAATCAGTATTCCCGATTGTGCGCGTTGCAGTGGGTAAATTAATTAATCGTTTCCACGGTAAAATAATAATAATAATAATAATAATATAATATCCCGTTTTTTTATTATTTATACATAAAATTATACACCTGCGCCGCCACCGACGAGCGTAATAAACGTTTTCTCTCTCTCTCTCTCTCTCTCTCTCTCTCTCCCTCAGACATCCGCTCCGTCGGCCGCGAAGTGTGTAAATACTTAAGCCACTATATATATAATAATATAATATAAATACATATATATACACATGCACACACGATAAACCTATATCATAAATACATGTGTGTCGGCTTGTGTGTGTGTGTGTGTGTGTGTGCATAATGTATATATAGGTATATAATATAATATAATGTATATAAATATGTGTGCAAGCGTTGCGTTCAAATAGAGACGTAGGTACGTAGGTTTACATGTTATGGTATAATTATTATTTTAATGGTTATTAGAAAATGTGTATGGATCCATAAATTAAAACCGTTTCATATTTTATAGATTATCGCGGTCTTATCTCGAGCGCACATCAACCTTGATTTCTATCTCTTCGGATCGGTCGTTTGTTCGACGATAAATTATATATTATTTTCTTCGAGTAGCGCATTTTCGTGAAAATTTTTTTTAATCGATTCCGCGCGTTTAGTATTATAATATCATATACACGTCTCCGCACAAGTATAATACGCGTAAGTATAATATACCTTCCTACCTACTTATTAATGCAAATTGCATGATGTGCAGTACACAAATATAAAAGACCGCATTTCGATCTCGCGCACATTTTCACAATGTCATAACATATCATAATATATATAATATAATATATATATATATTGTTATTTCAATATAATATTATTAGTTATTACTATATTATTGTCCGTACGCCTCGGTTTGGTTTCTTCGAGGTTATAACGCAATAAATTAAAATAAACAAACAAACGGTTTCTATTGTTGACTGTTCAAGCATGCGCTGCACAGTGGCGGATATTAATACAGTAGTTAATTGCGTGTATATACCTGTCCTACGTTTACGTTATAGACTACCTATTTAATATTATAACCTATCGTTTGTTACAAAATAAATTGGGTTTAATGTCCTGTGAATCGATCGGAATAATAATATGATTCCTGTTCCAGATCCTTCACAAGAGATTAACAAAATATATTAATTTTACGCTTGTTAGTTTTTATTCTTATCTGATTCGACCCGTTCGACCCATACCAGTGGGAAAATGTCCTTTGTTTGCATTCGTGGTTCGCCCGTGGGCTGACAAATTTAATTTAGCCAAGCCATAATCATAATACTCACCAATAATTATTAATTTATTATTATGCCCTCATTTATAATAATTTGTTAATATTATTGTCGGCACGTAAGTGACAATAATGGGGACGAGAGTGATTGAAAAATAATAAGCGCGGGGGATGAGCAAGCCCTTTGGGCGTGGGGCCAAATATAGTAATAATATATTATAGGAAACGTACTCCCCCCCAGGGGCCCACTATTGTTCGATATCCGTTGTGGGCCCGGGACCATGCCCCCCTGCCACCCTTAATTGGGGGGCTTGGGGATGAGCCCAACTATAAATACATACTATGTATAATATAGGGTGATGCCACGAGACCGTCATATAACATTAAATAGATGCTAGGATGAAATTTTACACATTTCGCTCATTATAAACATGTTTTTAATTATCTTGGTTGGATAGGTTACCTATTTAGTATTTTTCATTAAATATTTAAATTTTTACGATAATCAGATAATATAATATTATATACATGTTCTGATCTAACATCCATAATGATAATTCGGGTCCTTAGTTTAGTAACATTTAGAGTTTAGCCAGTTTAGGTACCTACCTAACTAATTTAGTAAAATACAATTTCTATTTATTAACACTCAGTTATTAGCAGTATCAAAATGTTCATGAATTTATAACGGTGCACAAGTAACAGATATAGTTCAAACCCACCAAACATTGGAACTTTGTTTGACATTGGTAGAAATAATGAAAAATATGTAGGACCTTCGTTAAACAGATATAAATGTTTATCTATACACTGAAAAAATGTATGCTGTTGTCCAGAATTTCATAAAGATCGTTTACAAAAGTATTTAAATCTGTGTAATTAGGTTTGTTGGAAAGGTCTCATAATTTATGTAAATTTGGTTTTTTTAAGTTTGGAAACATTTTCTTAAGTTAGTATATTGTATAAAATAAAATGTATTACTGTCGACCAAAACATCGGGAAATTGCATATACATTATACAACTACCAATTTATTATAAAATAACAAATGAATCATACAGATTTATATTTTTGTAGTCTTTACAAAGCACTCATTTGTTTTCTGTTTCTCATCTACGTCCTACGTCGTAACAAATTTGTATTCAACAGAACCAATACTCTGTGTTGTTAGAGTGAATAGACCAATAACATTTATATTTTATAGTATAAACAAACTTAAGCTTAGGAATATTATCTGTATTTGCACTTTTGATATTTTACGATATTTAAATTTTTATAAGAGTTATGACTCATAAGTATGACGTAAAATATTATAATGTTTTGCAGAAAAATAAATTGTTTTGATCTGATGAAAGTTGAAAGATATTATGTTCAGAGAGATGAAATAAACAGTGCACGGAAATCCTCTAAATATTTAATATTTTAATCATGTACCTAAATATGACATATGTAAATTTTACTACCAGGTTTTTGTATAAATATATTAATTAGATTTTTGCATATATAACCAGTGGTTATAATGATTACCACTCATCTTAATAGAGCTTTATACATTGATTTATATGCAAAATCAAACATTGTGCTTCGATCAATATTATTATTCTTGATGTATTCATTATACTAATTATTATAATTTATAAAATATTGTATAATGTGTGGGTGTATGTTAATCACAAGTTATTACTGACTATACTGCAACATATTATGTCTTAATCTATTAATTTATTATAAATATTGTTATACCTACCTGCAGTATAGTAGCTGGTAATGAATAATAAAACATTTATAACAATAATTATGAATCATATTAATATTGTTATTTTTAAAATTAAAAAATTGGTTATTTTGAAATAATCAATATAAAAGCATGACGACTGTACTGGGTTTTCCGTGTTAAGAAATACACTATTTTCGTTTTGCATAAAACATTTTTAAATTAATCATACTTACCAAAGTTATAAATCTTAATAATTTTGACCACACTTGTGAATTTATATTAGCGCGATATTCACTAAATTCACACATATTGCGAAATAAGTCGAATCCGAGACATTTGCAATCCTCTTATCCTCATCCATAGCACGTCATTGATAATGGTCACCATTCACCAATGAAGATCATAATTTACAGTCTTAAACTGTACCCACGCCTATTTTCTAATTCAATGCGAAATAATATAGTTATTTCAGATAAGTTTAAAACGTACAACCGATTTGTACATAATAAATATTAAATGCTAACACTAGTTGAGGTTTCTTTATAAAAACCTAATGGGTTATCGTTCTTTTAATTTACTGATTTGTTGCTTGTAAAATTTTTGGACGTATTTTTAAGAAAATGGTTGTTTGATGGGTATCATTTAAAAGAAATAAATCACAACGACCGCAACCTGCCCCCTTGAAAAATGCTTTGAATCGTTTATACAGAAATAAGTTTCTAAGTGATTCAATCTGTTGGCATCCTTATCTATACATCCGGCTATCTGATTATAATAATATGCTGTAGCCAGTGTAGACTAATGTTTTCAAAAATAATTTGGTTGGTAAAACGGTTCTGATTGCAATTTTAATACAACTCAACGTTTAACATAAACTAACCGGTGGTGGAAAAATAAACAACGATAAAAAGTCCATGGTAATGGATTTATGAAACGCATGGGAGCTATCATGGTGGTTTGAACATTTTAGTCATAAATATTAATTTAACTTCATTAATAATTTGTGATAATGGCCCAAGTATAATAAAATATATTTTTGTTAAACTATTATTAACGACTATTATCCTTAGTACGAACATTGTAATAACTAAGAAACTACTACTCGTTGGAATTTTGAATTAGGTACCGACATCAACATTTTGAAAAAAAAAATTAAAGAATTCGATAAAATTGATTGGGGATATTTAAAAATGCTAAAAATCATAATTTGAATAAATTCATTAACAAAGGAAAATGTGGGGGTAAGCATGCTTATAGCGAATCACCCTGTATAATTCAAAGTATAAAACTCATCACATTATATACTACTTGTGCCTTAATAATATTATCAACCAATCTATCGGAATAACGGGTTTCTCGCTACGGGCAATCGAAAAATAATAAACATTTTTATTTATGAAAATTAATTAGTAATGAATTACAAATTGTATTAAACGGACTATTTTTTAAACAACGACCATAATAATATACGAATGCGATATTTGATGGCTGTTGATTGCCACAGCGGCAATGCGGCATGTCGATGAAAATTACAACGTATATACCTAATCCACCCGTCAAATTCGGGGACGTGGTTGTTTTTTTTTATTTGTCGATCAGTCCTCCGAGACCGTTTAATCTACAACTGTTCGGGTACCTACTGAGTTGTTATATAATATATTATTACAGAGACATTGACAACGTACCTGTATATTCGAAGACACTGCACGAGGTGTCAGAGACCACATATTGAATTTGAATGCGGTTTGACTGGTCATCGTATACTAAAATGTTCAACATTTTTCGATATGTTTATTAGATAGACATACAACTACAGGTATATATTATTATATTTATAAAAAAAAAATAAGTAGATACCGATCGATACGATTTGAAACGAACCAAGCTGCAGGTATTACGAGGTTTGTTAATAGAGTATACAGGGAATTTATTTATAACAAACATCACAAGTATGCCACAAATCATTATTTAAACTACTTTAAAGATTCGTCAAAATACCATCCTCTCGACGGCATGCAATGGTCCCGGAGAATACTTTTCCGTTTTTTAAAAAATGTTTTGGAACTGTTTCGAACTTGAATTTAAGTTCTAGTGCAGTGTTCATTTTTATTTCCTCTACATCGTGAAACTGTTGTCCTTTTAACGCAGATATTGGTCTAGGAAAACAAGTAAAAATCACATACTTGCGGCCAGATCGGAAGAGTGGGGATGGTGTGGGGTCCACTGCTGGAATTTTTTTAGTCAGCTAAGACTTAAGAAACCGGCAGGTTTTAATGATACAATGGATCAGAGAATATTTTCTGGGTATACTAGAAAAGTCGAGAAACTGAAATTGACTAAACATTTTCAAATTCTTCACCTATAAAAGTCTAAACGTTTTTAGACTGGACGAAATAAAAATAAAATTATAATTAATCCAGGGGAGGGACACACACACAAATTGGAAATCCTGCGTACTTCACTGGATATTATACTGCTTACTCCGTTGACCGTACATATAATGTAATATAAGCAAATATGCGCGAGTGGTGCGTCGTCGCCGTTCGTGTGGGTATAATTAAAAAAAACGTCGACCGACACTCGCACCGATGGAAATCGACGATAATCATTCGCCGAACCACGTGGTACTCGTTCTATATTATAATCGGTCGTTATTATAGTCGTCTCGAAAACAAAAAAAAAAAATCAAATAAATACGCATCCGAATAAGGACGTGGGCGGCGGCGGACCGGCGTCCGTCAATCATATCGCGTTCCTGTACACAATAATAATTATTGCATCGCATAATATATACCCATACCTATATAAATAAAATAATATAATATGTAATAATATGAATATAATATAATATACAATAATATGAATATAATATATTATTACGTTACACATTATTATTATTATTAACATAATATTATTATGTATATACGCACGTACCGCATTCACGTCGTCGTATCGTTACATTATTTACCGGCTCGCACGCACTCCAATAATATTTTGAAATATGTGGACCGGAAGCTACATTTTTCGCTTCCCTCCAACCCCGAATTCGCTTTACGAAACGACTACGACGGGGGCCTTGCTTGTAATATATTATATTTGTCCCGATGTGGCCTGCACGCACCATGCAGCCCGATGCGGGAGCCCGACAAAGTTACCTATATAATATTGTACTAAATACATATAATAATAATATATAATATTATATTATGAGATATATTATCACTTCAGTGAAAAGCGGAATCGTGTGCATATGGTATAATTTTTTTATTATAATGATGTCTGCGATATATATAATATTATGCTTTTGGTATACTATGATTGTCTTTATATCGAAGTTCAACCACAAGTGTAAATTTACTCTCATATATGAGTTTGTAAATTTAAGATTTAGTAACAGTTGAAACTTCAATTTTCTAATTTTTCACTTTTACATTTAACTATTGACCGGTAATTAATATGAAATTACAAGTCACATAATATGTTAGTACATTTCAGCCCATATTAATAGTTAAATTTACAAATCATAAAGATAAGTAAATTTTAACTAAGACCTACTGATAATCTTACACATCAAATAGGGAGGGGTAAGTCACCCAGGCACCCCGAACCATGATAGTTTATTATTTTTTTTTATGAATAAATTAACAAAAATTAAATGATTTAAACACCCGTCGTCTGATTAAAAGGTGATACTCTAAAATTTTATATCAACATTTTCAAAATATTTGAAATTCACTTTTAAGGAATATTTTCACAGCATTTTCGTCAGCTTCTAGCGAGAATAAAGTCTTTTCTTCTATTAATTCATGTCCAAAAAACAATAGTTTTACACTCTATTTGAAAATAAATGCCAATCGAATATGAATTATTATGACGTTTTGATGTTTTTTATTGTTTTTGTTTTTCTTACGAGACGTTTAAAAATCAAGTAAAAATATATTTATTTGTTCTGGAATCGTTGTGGTTATTTCTACGCGTTTTTACGGCGTATTTGTTCAGTTTTGGTGGGCGCATGTCTTAAACGTTTTTCTGTGACTTAAGTACCGAACCAACCCCGTATCATATAATAACGGACGTACCCGGACTCCAGATTGAATAAAAAAATACCCAGAGGAAAACCTATCGGTCGACTCTATAGTCCCGGCTTCCGGCTACCCGTAATATGGAACTCGGCGTATAACATGTAGTAATAATAATAATAATAATCTCGTAATGGCCGTGACGGTATGCTTGCAGTGCAAGGTACGCTCATACGTATATTTATAATATCCTTCGTATACCTATAGTCGGACCATATATTATGCGCGGTGGACGAGCGTCGGAGGCGTCAGAGGACTGGGCCGGGCACGAACGGGTGGAATATTTATGTTTGTAATTAACGTAAGTCGTGTTATAATTATTAGTAGGCTCGTAAGACAGCAGCCCGCGTGTCAGTCAGAGTCGCGGTCGAGTTTCGGTCGGCCGTCAGCGGCATGCAAACACACACGCACACACACACACACATCGAATTTTTACCGACAAACGCGTATCATACAACAGGTAGTAGTACTATTTTAGGTATAGGTAGGCAAGCATACATCGTATAATAATATTATATATTTTAAAAATTATAACATACCTATATATGTATACGACAGATAATATGGCTGACGTCTTGTGGTTTTATATACTCAGTCTCTCTAATCCCATTATAATAAATATTATACATATTTGCTGCTATATACGTTCGCTCTTAATGGATACATCGCTCAGATATTATAATGTACGATACGAATATAATATAAATAAAATATATGAACGAGCGCGTATGATAAATAGGTACGATTCAAACGCGATTTTTCTTTTCATACCGCGGCGACTGCCATGCGTAATATATTATACTATAGGTACCTATTGGTATTTTACATATGAGTGCGAAAAGTTTAAAATACCAAAAGTAAACATAAAAGCAGAATTCGTGTTAAATATTAAACGTAATACGTCAAGACGTATATTATATATGTATCACCCACCGCGTATAATCAGCGAAGCTGGCATTGACCAGTTAAAAAGTTTAAGTCATGCTGTAAAATAATTAAGTTACATAACGCTAGTTACTTTTTTGTTAAAGTCATTTCTGACTTAAGGAATAAAATTGTTTCCATGGCATTTAGTTACTAATCAGTTAATTATTTTTTTAGGCATCTATTGGAAATAGATACCAATAAGATACCTATATTATTTATAAATTATAATACTATGTCTGTAGACGTCTATGTGTATTGTAAAAACTAAATTGTAAATTGTCGGAGTGACGAATGCCAGAAATCGAAATGCACTATTTCCGGATTTCAATAAGGATCAAAATAATGTCCGTAGGTATAAATTAATATACATGCAACTATACAAATTTCTTTGGAAAATTAAAATCTCTCCCGAGGTGTTTTCTTTAAAATTAACCTAAATTATTTGTAATTTTAGTTAATATGATTCTATTATTAAATAGAACCTACCTTAAAAGTCTGATTACAGTATTACACAATTCAACCAGATAAAGATTCGATGAAGTATTGGTGCCTAATATTGCATACGAAAACCATAGACAGACCGTTATTTTTGAACGGCAAATCGGTGTTATTGAAACTTAAATTATTATATTGTACACGATTAATCGACACGATGGGCGGCATTTTTTACGTCCACGCCGATCGTTTATACATTCGATAGTAAATTATTTGAAAAATACATCGTATCGAATTGATGTTAAATTTCATGAATGTATTATATTGCATAATCAGAAAGGTTTTAGTTTTATAAATTTACAACAACATTATTATATAATAATATATTAATATGTGCTTTTGACGTTTACAAAAAGACTATTGTGATTATGCATAATAATAATAATGCAGTTATAATAATATTAAACAAGTGAATTTATTTAATTTTAGTTTAAAATACCTTATGTTCAGTATAATATATTTGAAAATGTATTTCATTTTAATAATAACAAAAAATAAATATTAAATAGATATGTATATGAATAAAATTAATAATAATTACTCTTATAGTGAATTAGCATATTATATTATACCATTACTATTCTGTTGATAAATTCAATTGATTCAGCAGAACAATTATAAGGCATTATTGGTTAACAAACTGCTTTTATCGCATAGCATTTTGAATTTGGCCTCACTAAAAAAACAATATAAATGAATAATACCAGATAAATTATAATATTATTTTGAATGTACC
>WHPZ01574415.1:0-15062 GCA_016617965.1 Macrosiphum rosae | reverse complement strand
CTACAAATACGAGATTTTTTTCTAAATTTCAAGTGGGATTTTTCTTTTTAAGAATAATAAATTTAACTTATGACTCGAAGAATCCAATAAGTTCACTTAACAACAAAATTAAAACTGTTTTCAAAATTATCATAGAAGTGAAACTCAAGTCAGTAGGTACGTTGGAATGCGTATAGGTATATGTATTATGTTACGCCTATATTATATTGGTGTATTTTCCTTCAAAAAACGGTAGTGATGAATCCTGTTCTGGTTACTATTTTCTATTTATATAAAGTGTTATAATGAAAATTTGAAAGTAGCTATAGCTAGTATAATAATGTATAATATATATATTATATACCTATAAATTATAATGTATATATCTATATATTATGTCATAATGTGATTTCGTATTTTTGTTTTAATTTCTATACATTCTTTTGTCCTTGAATACAAAATAGGTATGTATAGCGTGTTATATTTATGATGTGATACAATATTTCGAATAAAATAAAAACAACATGATATTCTATTTTTCTGTTTTTCGAAAGCAAACACCCATATTGGATTATCAAATACTCGTTATGTCTTACGATAGACTATTATTATAGACCACGGGTGGCCAGCGATAAAGGTCGCAAGCCACACAATATAGGTAATGAAAAATAATACGAAGAGCAGGAATCAGGAAAAATGTTAATAAGAGGCGATCCTTGGTTTGGTCACCCCTGCTATAGACTATATAGAATAGAGAATAGAGAACGTATATGTACATGTCGGCTGTCTTGACAGTTGAGCTTGAGAACCGTAATCTGTTTTATAAAAAAGTTAATAATACACAATATGATAGTATATTAGTACAACACATTAGTACATTACACATACACTGACGTCTGACATACCACTTACCTCCTATCGGATTCTAAACTGTTATAAATAATGTTGAAATAAAAATTCTGTACCTATAAATTATTTTAGCAAAAATAACTACCTACTTATAAGATGTCCATTTTGTTTGTATTTAAGAATTATTATTTTCATTTATTTATTTCAATTAATTAATTGTCTAATAAATTACAATTATAGAATCTGAGCGGAGCGATGAATGTATTTGATTGTACAATGTTTTTTTTTTTGTGTTAAATCATCTTTTGAAGCCGTAAAAATACTTAGATTTATAAATTTATTAACTAGAAACTAGATTTACCTAGTTGGCATAGGCGTGAGCATTGGGCGAGCCGGTCAAGCCCAGCCTCGACCTGAAACTTTTTAGGGTAGTCTGCGCACGCCTATGCAAGTTGGTACTTCGGGTGGTCAAAAGTAGGAAATTCCCAGTACTTTTCTTAATAATTGGGGAAACCCCCAAAAAAATATGGGCAGGAGTGAGTACCGCTGTAGTTATACCGTCACTGTAGTCTGTAATTATGAATGTGTTAAAATTGAATTCAATGATGTAAAATCATTGTATGCAAAAATGATTCTGAGCGAAGTCGGTATGTCATATATACTATATTTAAGTATATTTTCTTATATTATTGCTATAAAAATAATGTATTTAACTATTATATAGTAAAACAGTTGATATTATTTATTTTGACTAAATATATATAAGACGTATAATATTATACATTTTTAAAGCTCTTCAAAGAGTAATGACTAATGTCTAATGACCAATGTACGTAAAAAAAAATAATAAAATACTGAAATACTTCACAATATTACATTTTATGAAATTTTCATACACTAATTATTTTTACATAAATATAATGATTTTGTTATATGATCTATTTAAGTGGCTATAAGCCTATAACTTATAAGCCTATAACCAATGCGTATTTACTATTTACATATGCATTGATTATAAATTAATTTAATACACCACGTACGCTTAGGTATATGAATTATATTAATATAATTATTATTTTATTGTCAGAACGGGAAACCCGAATATATTTTCCGGAATGGCGACCCTTGTATCGAAAAGCAAATCTGTACTCAACTACCAGGCCGAAAGTCGACTACCCGGGTTGTTTTCGCGTATGATACCTACCACTGGTCTGTATCACATCATGTACACGGATTACCACAACTATACGATTCTGTGGTCATGTACAAGTTTTGGTCTTTTCCACACAGGTAAAGTAAATATTTTAATGTATATAATCCTATATTCTTATAACCGCCATAGGCCAAAGTCAAAAAAATATTCTTTATTATCTATGATTATCGTTGCGTACGATTAGGTATACAGTTATCATATAAATAAATAAATATATAACATAGTAATAAGGGAATAACTAATATTTGGTTAGTCATTAAGTTGGTATTTAAAAAGATGCAACATTTTTATTTATTTAAATATTAAGCTATGATAAAATTGTAAAATGATTTTGTAGATAAATATTTAATCGATTACCTAACGCGTATTTAATTATTAATATGATAAAAATAAAATATCCTATGCTGACAAATACCGTCTCCGATCAGAATGGTATTTTTGTACCCCATTAGGTATCTATATCATAAAATTTAACACCACACCCATTTAGCCGCTTTTTAGATTCTGAATCATGACTGTGCAAGAATTAATCAAACCGGAATTTATACTCATATAAAGTGTTTTTTTGGTATTTGGTAATCCGTGTTAGGGTTCCTAAAGTTACTTATTTGTTCCATAATGAAATGTCTAATTTTTGTTATAAGTAGCTGTAATTTTCAATTTTTTATACACATCTTTTGCGTTGTTAAGTGATTTCATATCTTTGACATTTTGTCGATCGAAAGATAATATTTTGTAGTTCAGATCAGACAAAAGTGTAGCAAAATTTTCGTCTGTCACTGAACATGTCGTTATATGACTGACACAATTCCATTTTGCAATTCTTCGTGATAAGTGTGCTATACAGATTCAGTGTTCTCCAATAAGCTTTCACAATGATTCAATTTTTTATGTAATGTCACTATTTGATCTTCAAACATACTTAATTTGTTCACAACGAGGTCCTCGTGATTTTTCAAATCAGATTCTGCCTGTTGTAAACAATTAAGTTTGTCGGTTCCCGATCTGAGGACTTGTTCCATGATAATGCAGAAAAGTCACCAGCACGTCTACACTACTACTGCAGTCGTAAGGATAAAGCCAGAGACCCTATATAAACTTATATAGGCTCTGTAGTAACCCGTAGCTGTCACCAGATTGGTTACTGCACACTTCTTTAACGACGAATGCACGTACACGTCGTTGCACTAGATCGGAGGTTGAAGTTTGGTTAAATAAGTGGACACATACTAGTTGCGGACGAATTATTCAGGTCAGGAATTATAACATAACAATTGCGGACACGAGTTTCGTTGTCATAATACTAATTGCGTACAGTGCTTTTTTTTAATAAAAACCAACGTTAGTTGTGGACACAAATATTTCCCTTCACCACTTTTTCAGGACTTAGGACAAGCTACCAAAAAAATTGGTAGGTGGGGTTAAAAATATTTGTGTCTTGCAAAAGAGCAATCGTTATTTTTAAAATGTTGTTGAATTATTTATTGTTTTAGTTTTGTGGAAAAAATTGTTTATAAAATATAATATAGATTATCGTCATAGTTTTTATAGATCTTGTGGTAAAATTTTTTTTCAAACAGCCTGTATATATGATATTCTACTGATTTCACCACGTGAATATTGCAACATTTGTTTGCTAATAAATGCCTCCTTTTCAATAGTTTTTTTTGCTCGTTTTAAATTTAGTACAGCAGAACAATTCATTTTCATATAGCTACTAGTCTGTATTTCATTTAAGGAATCGATCAATTGATATATATTAGGGTGATTAATTTTTAAAAATCCATTACACCTTTTATTTGTACACGCCCACCGTTGAATTTAATTTTTCATCATGCGATGAAAACGGAACTTAAACCCGTCAATCACATGTAACTCTTTAAGTTTTTCACTATACATTTTTATACAGAAAAAAAAACGAACAGCAAGCGAGTATGGTCGATAAACTGATTAAACATAGGCAGCGGTTTCAAAAGCACCGGCACAATCTTAATCGTTAATATCAAACAGTAATTTCCCAACGTCCACGATCGCTATATCAAAAATAATAATAGGAAATTTGTCCGCAATTCGTATGTTACCTTTTTAGATTTCGTCCGCAACTCACATGGTTTTTGTCACTTTGTCCGCAATTCGGAAACACCGAAATAAGTTGTTGAACACAAATGTAGATAATTATAACAATATGTTTATGAACAAGAAAACTAATATAATATTTAATTTAAGTTATTTAAATTTGTCGACAGAATAAATAACTCTGCCGGAGAATAGTTGTAATTTAAAAGGTACTTATAATGTGAACGGCGATGCGGCTGTTTCTAGTCCGCATAAGTACCAAATTGGAAAGCACTGGTAACTACTTCTAACTTCTATATCTGAAGTGTCTGTGAAACAGGGCCCCTATTTATATGGGACATGTCGGGGCTTAGGAAAGGATGATTGACGTCATCGGAATGGCGTGATGTGTTGTTGATCAGCATCAGTGGCCTATTTTGGTGGCGTCATGTTGTTCTAGCCACCTGGAATTTGGAACGCCGTTTCGTGTGAAAACGTCGGTTTACTACATCCCTCCCTTGTAAGAATTATACTGCGTATCATATGGACGGAATTGCTGGATACACGGAATGTGCCGTGCTCCTTGGTATTAGCTCTTCATGCTTGATTTCGTCTTTCGGCATATGTCCGAAACTGGGGGTTACCTGCTGGTCATCGGTTATTTCGGGTTGCTCGGAAATCGGAAGTCGTACAACCTCTGTCTCTTGTCCGGGATTGCTTGCTTGTACTTGTTGTGTAGGGCGCGACTGGGCGCACCATGGTAATTGTTCTACGCAACTTGTCACGAATAGAATGAGACTGACGATCGTTTATAGTAAACAGTCATGTTTGTTTTAATGTATTCGATTTCTTCCGTTTCGACGTCCCGTGATATTGTTTCTTACATCTTCTATGTAGATTTCGCAACTATATTTAAGTCGAACATTTGATTTGTTCGCACGTGCTTATTTTTTAAAATGTTGTTGGTTAAGCCATGTATAGGATAGATTTCAGGATATATTAGGAAAGCACTGGCATGTTTACATTAGCTTCTATCAGGTTTGTTATAGGTCGAATACAATTATTTTGATCTACTTATAGCTAAGTACTTATGATTAGGTTTTTCAAATAAACAATTATTCTGGTCACAATTTGCTATTGGTACCTATTAGCTGAAAAACACGTTAATTCATGTTGGTATCTGAAAAATACATTTACAATAAATACAATTTTGTCATTCGAATAATATATTGTAATGTCTGAGAAATGTATGGATTATCGGATTTGTTTTGTTTTTTTATTTTTCCCGAGAAAAATAAAAACTTTGTAATTAAATTCTTATCTACGTTATTATTATTTTATACCTATTTATTATTTATAGACTTTTTATTAAAATTATAATAATAATTAATAACCTCATTTTTTTTTATATATGTAATTGGTTAACTTAATATGTTGTTACCTACAATAATAATATAACAATGACTAGTTTATGACTAGTGACTACTTATAGCAATAAAAGAAAATTGAAGGATCCTATAGCTAAAAATATATATATGTGTTACGACACCGAAGTGTCATAAATCGGTCTCGAAATATTTTTTTGTATTGTTTACGTGGATCCTATAGTCCTTCCTCCCCTTCTATATTGTTATATTTCTGTTGTCATCCGTAAAAAATTGTTTTTTATAAATTTTTACTGCTATATCACTATATCAGTATTTTCGAATATGTAACGAAACAATGTACGTATGCGCTCGTAGCAGGTCAACGTTGTTAACCTTTCTAGCCTGATAGTCGTAAATTGATTAATTTGTTTTTCGATACTAATCTCCTTAATGGTGTTGTACTGTTGTAATAATCCTCGGCGTTAATTGTCGGTTTGCCTAATCAAAAAAAATTATTATTATCATTAAAAATTACCTGCGGTGGTAAATTGTTATAGTTTATTAAATCTCTATTATCGCTGGGTGCGTTATTATTTTATCATTTAAAATAGGCAAAATTATATTTTCATTATTTTGCGCGTGTTTTATACTTCCTTCTATTTCGGTTATTTTAGAATTAAAAATAGGTTTAATTTCTGCTTTTTTAAATTCTTCAAAATCGCTAACTGGCTCATCATTGGTAACAACATGTATGCGTGATAAGCAATCTGCGTTCGAATGATGTGAGCCTGCCCTATGGATTATTTCGTAATCGTATTCCTCGAGTTGTAATGGCCATCGCATTAACTGAGACGAAACGTCTTTTATATTGAATATAAGTATGTTAATGGACGGTGATCGGTAATTATTTTAAATTTTCTTCCGTTTGAGTAAGGCCTAAAATATCTTACAGCCCATACTATTGCCAACAATTCCTTTTGTATTATACGCTATAGTTTGTTTCGGCGGTATTTAGTGTTCTACTCGCGTAAGGTATGGGCGTATGGCTTGATCTTATTAGGTACGTCGCCTTGTGATAAGACCGCTCCAATCGCGTATTGACTTGCGTCGGTCATGAGGTTAAAATTTCCGTTTTCCCAATTAGGGTAGATAAGTAGAGGTGGATTCATTAACGCGTTTTTTAATTCTTGGAATGCGTCCTCACACATGTCCGTCCACACGAACGGTGTGTTTTTCTTTAATAAGCTAGCTAGAGGTTTTGCTATTTTGGCAAAGTTATCAACGAAGCGGTGGTAATAATTTAATAAACCTAAGAATGACTTTACGTCTTTCTCGTTTAGTGGTCTCGGATATTCTTTAATACAAGTTAATTTGTTGGGATCGGGAGTCACCCCGTTCTCGCTGATCACGTGCCCTCTTTACGTAGAAACATACATTTCCTAGGTTGTAATTTTAGTTTATGTAGTCGTAATCGCGTAAACACCTGCTCTAACCTATTCTGATGATCTACTAAACTTCACCCGTGGACTATACAATGTCATCTAGGTACGCCGTACATAATTCTTCCAAGCCCATTAAAATAGATTTCATGGCTCGCGTAAATGTTGCCGGCGCAGAACAAAGTCCAAATGATAATCGTAAAAATTCGTAATGCCCTGATTTTGTAGAAAAAGCTGTTTTATGGGTGTCTCCCTTATCAATCATTATTTGGTGAAAACCGCTAGCAAGATGAAGGGTAGAGAAGCACTTAGATGAGCCTAAGGATTCTAGTATCTCTATAATATATTCGGTAAGCCGTATGCTTCATTTTCCATAACCTCGTTTAATTTTCGGAAATCTACGCATACTCGTAACTTTTGGTTACCGTCCAAATCTTTTTTACTTTTTTACCGCTATGAGTGGAAAATTAAATGGTGATAACGAATCGCGTCTTTCATTTCTTTTACTTGTTTTTCTATCTTGTCCAGATACGCTTGCGGTAGCCTATATATGGACATATGTTAATCGGTTTAACACACCTAGGTGTATTAATTTTATGTGTAACCATGTCAGTTGCACTCAAAAGATCACCTTCGAGGAAAAATAGATCAGAAAAACGACTGCCCAGGTCTAAATGTTATCGTATTCGTGATTAAGATGTTCGGTATTAATAGTTTCTTTGATTTTTTTAATTCTAATTAATGAGTTATTGCTTCCGCTAGCAATAAATACATTATCGTGGTACGGTTCCCATTTTAAATTATTCGCGGTTAATTGTTCGATTATAATAACGGTCGTTCGGATATATCTACAATATTACTTATTATTTTATCACCTTTGACCGGACTGATACTATTAGCTATAATTACGTCTTCATTAATTTCATATTTCTTTATCGTTATTGTTTCGTAATTGATTTTTTCGTCGGCTCTAATTTGTAACACACAATTACTCCTCGGCGGAATAATTAGTGCATTATCGTTTATTTTTTCTGGGATTACCAGTACTTCTTTATTTCAATCTAATACGACCTTATTTAATTTCAAAAATGTTATGCCTATTATACCGGCTTCGGGTATTGGGAAGTTGTCATGCACAATATCGAATTTCACTATGAAAGGTTGCTTGTTAATAAATAAATTGGAATTACTACTGATCCTACTGTCATCTCTACTGGACTTGCATGAATCCCTTGCTATTCCCTTGCATGAATAGCTGCAAAATTTACTAAAATATTCGCGTTTAATTTCTGTCTTCGGACTTTGACCGCTGTTCGGATTCCTAAAAGTAGGTAATTTATGTTCTCTCGTTCTACACTCGTTTGCGTAATGACCTAATCGCTCGCAACGGTGGCATTTAATCTAGATTTTATCGTTGAACTTTTTTTTATCGAATTTATTTTTGTTATTCTGAAATTTACTATTTCCGATCGCGTTATTATATAATATTCGGTGGATTTTTCCTCCTCCGTTACGTTTTAAACGGCTACTTCGAATACTTGAATATTGCTCGCTCATAATATAATTCCGATAGACTGTGGGACTTCCGCTATGAATATGCTCAGTGCATGCTCTTGCACTGTTTGATCCATATACGTGCGCAGACCTCTTTTTCGGGGTGTGCAGAAGGCTGCCACTGGCGCCCCCTGTCATAAATTATAATTTATCATAGCACCATTCTGCCATTCTGCGTTGGGTAGCGTTTTTGAAAACATCATTGATGTCTTCGGGATTTAAAATAGTTACTTTACTATAGGTTCGAGCTTTTCCGTATTGACAGATCGATTGATTGACTATGAAATCCAATATTCTTATTTAAAAAATAAAAACCGGGGGCTATTCTATTTTTTGTGAAAAAGTACGCAGGTACTTCGCATACTTTCGAAAGAAGCGTACGTGGCGTACTTGGCTTAGTATTTATTGTAACAAATACTATGTCAAATACAAAATGTATGCATTTTGCAAATACTTGGTAGTTGATAACCGATAACTGGATGTTTACTTTGCTAATAGCACGGCCATAGGCAGTGGTATGTTCATACGTCAGACGGTGGTTAGCATGCGATCACCTCATTATCATTTTATACGTAAATCAAATGTTATCCTTGCAGCTCTTAGTCTGATATAATTTCTCTCGTATTGAATCATATATTGTTATCATTATAAATATTTTAATATACGCACTAATTATTTTTCTAGAGCAAAAAATATTATCTTCCAAAGTCGAATTTCACCCCTCAAAGAGCTTCAGGGTATGCAGCTACATACCCTGCATACCCCCTGCGCACGCCAATGGTTTGAGCTATATACTATTGACTTGGGCTTGATCTTTATCTACCGTTAACGTGTGTGTTAATTCGTGTACAGTTTTTTCGATTCCAATCGAGAACTCCTTAACCGATTCTTTCGATTTTTGTCGCATTTGACTTAATTGTACCTGTAAGTACGACTCTGAATGTGCTGAACCAAAAACATGGTTTTAAATAAATTATTTAATTCATCCCTGCAGGTGGTAATGTCTTTATACCTAACGGTCTCGAATGCATTGGGTACCTTTTAACTGGGTTATTATAGCTTCTAAAATAATGGGTTTTAAAGTATCAGGAATACTTTTATTAATGAATTCGCATTTGGACGAAAAGGAAGCTAAATCTGATTCTGATCTTCCCGCAAATGAAGGCACTAACTTGATTGCCCCTTCTAAACTTAGTTGGTTTGGATCAACCATTTTAATCCTTAGTGTAACGGAATTATTTGCATAAATTTGCCACTTTAAACTATCTGCAGACATAGAATATTTTATTCAAATTACTTACAAATTTTGCGTCTTTGCACTTCCAATTGCCCCTGAAAATTTGATTGTCTGTGAAACAGGGCCACTATGTATATGGGAAATGCAGGGATTTATGAAAGGATGATTGAAGTCATCGGAATGGCGTGATGTGTTGTTGATCAGCATTATCCAATGAGTGTGAAAACGTCGGTTTACTACATCCCTCCCTTGTAAGAATGATATTCCGTATCATATGGACGGAATGGCTGGATACACGGTATATGCCGTGCTCCGTGGTATTAGCGCTTCATGCTTGATTTCGTCTTTCGGCATATGTTACGAAACTGGGGGTTACCTGCTGGTCATCGGTTACTTGGGTTTGCTCGGAAATAGGAAGTCGTACAACCTCTGTCTCTTGTCCGGGATTGCTTGCTTGTACTTGTTGTGTAGGGTGCGACTGGGCGCACCAAGGTAAGTATCTATTGGAAAGCACTGGTAACTACTTTTAACTACTTCTATATCTGAAGTGTCTGTGAAACAGGGCCCTTATATATATGGGGCATGCCGGGGTTTAGGAAAGGATGATTGACGTTATCGGAATGGCGTGATGTGTTGTTGATCAGCATTATCCAACGAGGCGGCAGCCTCAGTGGCCTATGTTGGTGGCGTGATGTTGTTCTAACCACCTTGACTTTGGAACGCCGTTTTCGTGTGAAAACGTCGGTTTACTACAGCTCTTTAGCCATAAAATAAAGATAGGCACTAGGCTGGGCAGGCCATTATTAATATTACAGTATTGTAAGATGTAGGGAAAATGATAAAATTATCTAACCCGCACATAGCTCGATTGTACGAGTTGATTCCTACATTGTACGTAGGTAGATAGGTGATGGCGTAAATCAAGACCAGTGAATTGGTAAAGGGACAATTAAAAAGTATTTATGAGGGAAATGTCAAATGATGCACAAGTATAATTATTAGTCCATGACGGCAGAATCTCATTGCCCATTGGCAGATATACCAATAATTATTTAGAAGCGACGCGTAACAAATTTTTACCTTCCCCTCAATATCCCACTAGCATAATATGAAAAAAAAGACATCTATGACGATTATTGACAACATTTAACTAAATATCATAACTAAATTAAAAAAGTTTAGCCTACTTTTAAATTTGTGTCATAGATAGTATATAACGAATTAAAATATGACGGTTGTCCAAATTTATAGGTAGGTAAATAAAAAAAAAAAATGTCGGGAGACTTGTCACTTGTCAGCCACCTGCCTATGGTTCATCCCGAGGTAACGGTATAACGTTATTGGGCTGTAATTTAGGAATAAATTCCTAAGGCACTCAACCTACCACGAAAATCAATTAGTAAAGCCTAAAATGGGTACACAAAGTAAGTCTCGGGAATCAACTCACTCACACCAATCGCATATTCAGAGGAGAGTTACGATGTACCTGCAGTATCCATAGTGTGACAATATTACCCACTTATACAATATATTATATTACCTAATATTATATTACATAATAATGAACAGTTTATTATGAGCACTGTGCGCATAAACACTCGCGGTTTTAGGAAAATCTCAATCTAAATATTATTACTGTTTGCAGATATTATTTGGATTTTGGGAAGAGAACGAGATCTCACGGCGACATCCCGGGCTGAACTTTACAACTTATTATACGAATTGGACATTAATCCCGATCGATTAATATTAGCTAAACACGAGAAATGTGAAGAATTTTTTTGATTTAAATTTAAATGAAACGCAGAAGTTTTCAATTGTAATAAATGTGCTAGTCAATACAGTAAGCCAAATTTGAATAATTCATACCTATGTTAGGTATGTCTAGTGCATACTACATTATACATTGTGATATTATATATGTATATTCGCAAATGGACACTAATATTGACAAACAATATAATAATGTGTATTAGCTATTGTGTTAAACTTAAGACTTGGTCGTTGGAAAAAAAAAATTGTACTTATTTTATAATTTGTTACATTGTGTTTGAGTAAAATTAAAAACCGTAAATTAGTATGCAGAAAAAATTCACATATTTTTAATTGGTAGGTATACCTAGTTTTACAAGAAAAGAAAATGTTATTTTTTTAAACTTGACACTAATTATTTCTGCATAACCTTAGCTTTTTAGATGTGGGATATATTCTTTACTCATATTGTATTTTTTATGTATAGTATGTTATGTAGAAATATTGCTTAAGGCAATTTGATTGATTAATAAATATGATAAAAATCCCTCAATTAACAATAATTATAGAATATAATTTTTTTTAAATAGGTATACCACAATGGGTAAAAGTGTAAGACTATACAAATAAGTATAATTAATAAAAATAAAAATCGCTATTGTTTTTTTTACATAAAAAAATTGATGAAATCACCCGAAAGTGACTGTGTCCAAATTTTTTTTTTATGTGACCTAATCACATAAAATATTACTATACATGGTATGTCGTATGTAAATTATTATAATTAGATAGCCAGTTTTTTTTTTATATATTTAATTAAATTATCACATTTTTTACTGGGGGAATACAGAACAAAATTAAATTATTTTAAAAATGAATTACATAATAATTCTAACTATGTACTATTCACTATAGAAAATTTTAGTGTAATTAGAAGAAAAATAATCAGGTTTTTTCTCTGTACTAAAATATATGGGTCACTTTCACTGCTTATATCTTATTACAGTGTTTTAAAATAACTTTTAAGAAAAATAATGACCAATACAGTACTTATTATTTAGTATTTACTATATAATATAATTTTCAAATTAATTAGACCTATTAAAACATAAAATCCAGTTACTATTATTAATAATCATAGATTGTAAAACTAAAAAAACATTAAGATTATTAATAGACATACATTGCGTGTTATCATAACATAATAAAAATAACATATTAATTAAAAAAAATAATACTGTATTACTTTTATTATTTGTATTTAGTGTTATAGTAAAATGTGTTAAAAAAACTATACTAAAAAGTGAATGTAAACAGATATGAAACATCTCAACTAGTAAAAGTCTTCTCTATTTGTATTTGTACTTCCTTGGTTTATAATTTGCACCTGACTATAATATAACTCAGCAATCTGAAAATTAATTATGCAATAATATTAAAACAAATGTAGTAAAGTTCTCAAGAGTTTTTATAACGTAAAATTTTATCTATGAAAAAAGTTACGTCTTATGAGAATTCAGTTACATAAAATGTTATTGTATTATATTTCAAAACATTTATAGGCATCTACTGTGTTAGTGAGTTAATTTATATTTTAAATACAATGTGAAGTAGGTCAAACTGTCTAATAAACATAATGGAAGATGAAACTTATAATTAGGTATTGCTATTTTATTTTCATCATTTGGTTATTTGTGAGAATGTAAAATAATAATTTTTTTAAGTTTTTTTTCTAAATTGAAAACAGAATTTGCTAAATTTTTTTTGACAAAATTTCAATACTCAACAGGGAACAAATATAATCTACAATAATTCTAAAAACATTTTTAGATTAGGTTATCTGCTCAGTTTATTATTAATTGATATGATTAATCTGATATCATAATTAAATCATAAACCTTATACTAATATATGGAGCAAATTAGAAGTTATTAGCTGTGCTGACCATGTTAGACAGACAAACCAGGTTGTGATTTTATCATAGTCTATCTAGATAGCTTACAAGCGAATAAACAACATCACTGTACCAAACCGTATCACCCATGCTTATACTCCACCTATTAGTATAATATGAATTAAATAAATATACATTTTTATTGTACACCAGTCTCAGAATTTAGAGGTTAATGACCAATTGGTTTATTTATGGGACTACACATAGTAACTTAGATGATAAGTTATTGTAATGTTTGTAATTTTGATTTTATATTGCAGACTGAAAGTTTAATATTATAATGTTTAGGTTTTAAGTACCTGTTGAGCGGAAGTAGATTGTTCAATTGACTTATCTTCTCGTATACGTAGAAACCTTGGAAACCTTAACGAAATTCCTTTTTCAGGATCTACAATACCTAAAGCTGCTCTGTGTACCGGAGATAATGACAAATCTGCACATTTTATTTCCCATACCTGGGCTGTCTCAAACCAATGATCTGGCTCATGGCTTTGATCATAGCGGTAATAACTCTTAGGCCCATCAATAATATGTTGTTGGAAAAACTCTGTATGTGTTTGCAAGTCCTCATCACTAAATCCTGTTCCAATCTAGAAAAAAAAAATATTTAATAATACAAATGGAGTTCATTATAATAATATTTGTAAATATTTAATTACTTTGCATATACTCTGATACTCTTCACTATCTGGATCATAACAAGCTAATAAGAAACCGCCATAAGTGCCGGTACGTTTTCCACGACCTAAATAACCTCCCAAAACTACTACGTCTATAGTATCGCCAACACCATCCAAATAATCTTTTTTTAATTTTAACCAATTACGTGAACGTTTGGCTATTTCATAAGTAGCTTCTTCTTCTAATGTTTTAACCATTAATCCTTCACAATTTCCTACACATTTACAAATAAATAAATACATTTTGTAAAAATATACAGGTTGTTAGTAGAATAATTAATAAGTAATAATAGAAGCAGAAATTCATTATTATTTGTTTTATTTTAAGGACAACGATAAGTATATATTATATAAACTAATACTCAGTTACATACATGTAATACAACTATGAAAGTATCCTAATATTTATTTAATAAATAATTTTAGCTTAAATTATAACATTTTCTATAGTGGCATCATTTTGGGGGTACAAAGTGGGCATTTATCCTTGTCTGATTTTATAATCAGCCTAACGGGCCATGCCTGGTTGATTGCCCAGTTTAACCATAATAGTGAAAAAAAGTATGACTATTTTTATAATATTTTGAGGAAATATTAAATTTTGTAGAAACTGGAAAATTATTGTCGCAATGATAAGTTGGTTATTACTTGGGTAATAATTAATAGCTGAAGTATATATTTATATAGACGCGTGGGAATGGGGATGTGTTTGTAAGTTGGTGTGTATGACATATGAGTGTGTTTTGTAAAAGAAAAGGATCATTGTATGCACAACAATAGAATCATAATCCTCTAGTTTATCATTGATTTCAGTTAACTTATAGCAGTAATGTTCTAGTCTCTATTTCTCTATTGCATTAACTTAAGTTTAGTGTATTATAATTAAATTTTCTATTTATTTTTAAATATGAACAAATATCACAAAAAACGGGCAGTGCTCCCAAAGACAGACATGCAAAACAAATGTAATTAAAAATAACATA
>WHPZ01574409.1:0-25149 GCA_016617965.1 Macrosiphum rosae | reverse complement strand
TCACATATTATTTTGTCACTTGAATCACGCTACACTGACATTTACTGCTGCTATCTCAGTCCTCACACAGACTGGCTTACGGTAAAAAATTAATAAAAAAAAACTGTTGGCTCCTTTTTTCCATTACGGTGGATTTAACGGCAAAATGTAGAACACGTAAAATCACTATATTATTGTTATGTTATAAAAGGAAACGCGAATATCTCTGGGTATATTATATAAATGCGCCATATGTATAAATATTACTAGCTATCTCACGGCAGATTTTTGATTTTTTTTTTTTTTTTAATTTTAAACAAGATATAATTATAATTCATAACTGGGAAAGTTATTTTTAATATATTTTTAAAGCAAATTTTATTTTTATTTAGATACCTTCAGGGGTGTTGCAGGAGTATTATACGGTAAAACATTTGTTTACCGACGTAACGTATGTCTCTAAAAAATATTATCTTATTGAATATAATTTTTTTAAACAATGGTGGTGTCAAAATAAAATATTTAATATACCCAAATAATATTATTAAGTAGGTATTACTGGTAATAAATTTGCATTTTCGCGTTTGTATATAATATATATATTATATAAATATATTTTGTTTATGCAATATTCTAAAATTTGAAAGGAATAACCTGTTAAATACCAAATGTGTGATTTCATGTATATGAGATGTAATCATCAGATGAACACTAGCGGAAATCAAAACTATAAATCATAATATTATATTAAAAGCTGTGATTATTTTTTTATATTTAAGCATAATATTAGACGAGTCATCTTTGCTGTTGTATAATTTATTTTAGTGGCTTAAGCTACCTATACTAAAATATTAATTTATCATATTTTATAATTCCCGTATTATTTGGGATACAGAAAATAAAATCCAGACGGGTTAGAGGTGTTGAGCGCCAGAACATTATTCTTGGTTTTTGTTCATCGTGCAGGCGCCAGGGTATAGGTAGTGGTGAATACGGGTTCAGAATTTAAAATTCAATAAGGACATATATTTTTTAAATTCATAAAACGAGTGTGAACACATTTTCAGCTATAGTCTTCTATTTTTATTTACAGTTTTGTAGCTTTTACTTGTCGTGAGCATAACCACTATACAAGTTGATTAAAATACCACCGTCAAGGATCGATTTTGGAGTAGGTACCTCTACATGCAACTATTATAGAACTTTTCGAAAAAGTTTCTACACAAGACGACGAAAATAATCATCGTCAAACCAATAAATCGGTCCTCTCGTCGTGATAAAAAAAAAAAAAAGGAATAATCACATTACAATATTATAGTAATATGTTAAAATAATAATATTGAAAATCATTTGAGACGATAATACCTATTATATATCTTTCAATAATTTATTAGTATATTTGAATCTAGATTACAAGTGGTCTTGAACTAACGCCGCTTTGGAACCAACTATTTATGAATGATTTATTACTAGTTTACACCGGGCATATTTTAATATATTGACATAATATTATGGTCTATATTCAGATAATCTATAGTAGTGATATGGCATTACATTCACCATTTCGTTGTTACGAAATTCCTTCATATCGTTGAATGTTAATTTTTTTTCTAAATTTATTTATTAGTCACCATAACACCATAAAAGTGATTGCGTCCACTTCTCCAATAATAAGTCATTGTTAATAGTTTAAACTTTATATATTTTGTATTTGATACTATTGTTATGACGTGTTCGTTGTTTAAATATTATGAATACTGTAGTGATAAATAGTTTCGAGGATTTAATATAGTTTCAACGGTTAAATAATTGTTTTGCGTGTGGTCACGCTGAAATAATTAGATAATGAAATACGAGGAAAATAATATCTTAGTTGTTTTCAAAATATATTATATTTTAGGCGGAAACAAAGACTTTTCTTTCTTTATTTATACATTTATTTTCAAAGGTAACGTTGATATTAAAAATATTCACCGTCCGTGTGAACAAAACTTTAGTTTTTGACGGCCTCATCTATAATCATTTTGTGTTGAGTATTTATTCAAGGGCGGACGAAATTGAAACCTCCGTTGGATTCTAGATTTCAATCGAGATTTATGAATTCAATATGATAGAATAAACTTTTACACACTATCATCATTTGAAATAACATTAATTAATATTGAAGATGGTTATCAAGCTAAATTTTGTTCCTTGATGTCTAGCTCCGCAGTAAATTAAAAATACATTTTTATTCCTTTTATTTGCTCCGTACAAAATGCACCTACCTTTGTAGAAACCGCACATGATGTGCTATATCAGAGAGTGGGTTTATCCTTGTAGCCAAAAACAAAATGTTCAAATACCCTTACTACAGCTACTTGGTATTTTTATACATTTATGTACATCTACATGACGTGTAATATTGTAAAATTAAAAGAGAGTTATTCAAAGAAATGTATGAATCAGCAATAAGCACATAATATAACTGCAGCCTTACATATATGGTATTATAAGGTTGAACACGAGCATTTTTCTAACTTGAGATCATTTTACGATGCTTTTAACATTCATCTAAAAATACAAACAATCGACCAAAACGTCAGTGATTTGCGATATATGTTTCAAGAGTTAAAAAATAATAATAGTTTATACCCGCACATCTGCAGATTCCTATTTTTGATAGGGAAGAATAATAATTGTATTACCTACCTATATAATATACACTCAAAAATGATATTTCTTGACGTTGTTATTCAGTGTCGCTGTTTCTATTTATAGTAGTCGTCCGTCGAAGGCCAAGACATTTTTAACATATTTTCAAGTATTTCTATTAAAATAATAAAAAACCAATTATTATATTTTTCGTTGGTAAGTATATTATTACGAGTTACGACAAATGGAATCTATAATATGACGATCTATATCGCTTGATTATAGCTACGCGAACGTTATGGTGTTAATAAAATAATATGTCTTCCCCAATCAAGCCTTCGAGCTATCCGCAGTTACTTAACTTGTAAAAATACGTACCTACGTATTACACTTTTAAATATATTTTCCACTCGAAAAAAAACTTGTTTTTTATTTTTACTTCATTATCGATTTATGACCCGACATAAATGAAAAGTACAGTATTGCATATTATACCTGGTATACCTATACCTATGATGATAGTAGGTACAAGATGAAGAGATGCACAATCTATACGAACGTCGAACATCAGTCGCGTGGGTATAAACTGAATTCATGAATTCAAAATGAAACATAACCAAATATGTGTAATATTAGTTATTACCTAATAAAATAATATTATATCTATTAGTTTTTTTAAGCCGTTGACGTCGCTATCATAACGGTAAACGAGTGTGTTTATATCACGTAACATAAACGACGGTAGACGTATGAAATATTAATAGAATATTAAGCTAATTTAATACCAATAAAAGCATATTTTTTGGACAATGATGGCGGGACGTCTCCCAGAGAGTGTTGACCAAAGAGTGTGTAATATTACGCATTTAAAAATATTAACGACGGTATTAATAATTATACATTGGTTAGCATATTATAGCAATGGAAGTCGTGACGGACACGAACGACGAGCGACGTCTGCAGATGGACACAACTACAGGATAGATACTACATATATATTATAACTTATAACGTATTCCATCTACGTGGTGTAGAAACCAAGACAAATAATATGAATTTAATACAACATAATATGTTATTAAAAATAGTCAATAACCTTAATGTTACCTACAATATATTATTATCTGTGTACGATTGTGTACCTACTAGATTACTAATTATCAATCATCATAGTATAAGTAAAAATGTATTGCCTACTAACAATAATATTATTGGTAATTAATTATTATTATAAATCAATATATTATGTTGTACCGATACATAATATTTTGATTCTGTAAATGTATAACTTTATAATCGAAAAATATTTTACAATTTAGTTATAAATACGAATTTATCATGTATTTCTGAAGTGTCTTTATATAAATTGAATATCGTATCAAATGGTAGTTTTGAAAATTCTTTTTTCAATTTTTACAATTGTTTCATGAAACGCAAAAATTAATAAAATAATCGTTGAAAAATGCCAACCAAGTTTTTACCAAGCTCTGCTCGAAATCGGTTTTTAACGAACTCAATGATTTATTATTGGTTTCAAATTGAATTAAAAAACATCTTATACAGAGTAAAAAGTACGCCAACAATGTCAAAACAAAAACAAAATGCTAAGCTTTTTTTAAAAAAAAATATCTGATCGATAGTTAATTTTTATGTATATACGTATTGCACATTTACACGTAACATATTCTCATATTGCATAGTATAAATTATGTAAGGCGATAGATATATTCTGTAGAATACTTTTTATAGAAGTTATAAATATTTAAATTTAACATAATTAATTGTATTAAGTATTTTTTTTTTTATTATTATTCTTGAAATGTATTTGTTCCACGTTTTAAAATTAAAAACGTTGGAATATTTGTCGTGGGTATTCATAAGACATGATTAAGTTATATATTATATTTTACCTTTGAATATTTAAGAACAGAATCTTCTAACAGATTCAAAAATTAAAATGTTGAATACAATTACTATTGCTTAACATTTACAATATCACAGGGCATGAGTATTCAAATGACAATAATTATACTTTCATTCCTAAGTAAAAGAAAAGAAACTACAAACATATAAATATTATATTATTATAAAGGTACTAATTACAACACTGATGAGATAAATATTTTATTAAATTTACTCCAAAGTCAAAAATGAATAAGATTATCATCATATAGGTAACAAAAATAATATGTAATTTCGTACATATGCCTACTATTATATAACGTACCTACGAATTGTACGTGCGTGAAAATAAATAAAGAATAATACTTGAATTATTAATATTAAAAAAATATAAACTGTGTGAATTATGTACCTAGGTACTAGATATATAAATATATAATATACTTATATATCATATTATGTATTCATACCACAACAAATATTAAATACAGGTACCTAATGGCTAATTAGTAATTCAATAATAATGTTGATAATTGGTAGCAGACTAGCAGCTCATTGTTATAATTTATCAGTTTGGTATAAGTTACAGCCAAATAACTAATATCAATATTACTATCTTACAGTCGTGAATCGAGACGATCTAATTTCTATTTATAGAATGATGCTGGTATATAATTGTATTTCATATTTTAATACATACTGTATTAATCATAGTTAATAATTCAGAACTCAGAATTATGACCTGACTAAGTGTTTGTCAGATTTAAATTTATTAATACACATATTATTATTTATGTAAATAAGAATTAATATATTACGTATTATAATAATATACAATATACACAATACATATAAATGAAATATTCCCTTTATGTATTACAAGAATAACAATAACACATTTTTTAATGCCATGAAAACACATTTAGTAAGTTATAATAATACAATAATTTATTTACGCACAATCGAATGGAAAATGGAGAACTTTAAGATATTATGTATACATTATTCATGGTAGTATTACAGTTATATAATTAAAAATATTTTGTTTTAAACTCGCTTTAAAAAAAAAAAAAAATCCAATAATAATATTAAATGTATCTATATAATATTTTATTATATGGCGATGTGAACTAGCCTTGATTACAATTTAACAATAGTACAGTAATGTGTAGTATAATATTATGTACCTACTCTACCTACTTATATTGGTGATAAAAGTATATAGGTATGTATATATTTATATTCATAAATATTTTAAATGATATAGTAGAAGACATTCAATACAGTTCGTTTAGTGTTTACCGTCGTGGTAAAAAATTATAGTTGGAATTCAAGAATAGGCCACAGTGAAACAAAAAATTAAAATCTTTATTAGCATTGAAACCAATTGAATTTGCTGCATAATATGTATGAAATGTACTATAACTATTGAACTACAGTGACGGTGACATAATAGATCTGTGACAAACGAATAATAAAAAGATTTTCGTTATCGCTGCTGCAATTATATTACCATCGCATATTTTATTAGATAATATCGTTTTGATTTCTAAAACACATTTTTTTTTTTCTGCAAACAAAGAATCGTACAAGTACAATATTATAAGGACCGTGGGTTGTGACCTCTTCAATAGATCTCCGTGCGTTATGATTAAATTATTGCTGTTTTATTCGAGATGAGTTTCACAATTCGAAATTGTAATATATTCTCCAGTCGGCGTGGACATTTGACACATGGGTAGGTACCCACCTGTTACGTACGTACGGGAATTGGTTTCTCATCACACCTGTAGAGTACGGCTGTATACCGTTTATCACTCGGACAACACCACGACCCGGTCAAAAACACAATATTATAATACCGCAGCGTGACCGTCGTGGCGTTTGACCACCGCAGCGATTACAATACATATTATATTTTACAAGACAGTCGAGTTTAGGCTGGTCGCTGGTGGTGATCGAATAAAAGTTTTATTCCATGTATTATAGGTAATTATTGTTTAATTGATCGTGTCGACATAATATTATATTAATATACCTAGGTAGGTTAGACCTATATTATTAACATTATAAGGTACCTATATACTTAATGTTTTTTACTGAAAAGTTACGATTATCACAATATTAGGATACCATATTTACAAAGCTTCTGCTATGACACTATTCTGGCCTTAAATAATATCTAGTTTATTCTTATGCCCATAGTAGAGGCCTGAAATGTAATTTTTAAACTCTGAAAGGTTTTTTCTCTGGCTTATAGCTATGTACGAATGTATTTCCAATTTTTCCGTTCAATATAATGATAGCGTCAAGAATATGTTCCATACATTTAAATGCAAAAATAATAATAATATGTAGGTATCTGTTAATTGGTATGTACGTACAGCCGTGTTGGTTTCTCATTGCATACCTGTAGTGTACCGCTGTACCGTTTATCACTGGTCTCGGACGACACCGTAGTAGGGTAAAAAAAAACACAATTTATTATATCATACCACTGCAGTGTATGCAGTGTTTGACCTGCGAGGGAATTAAAATTCATATATTTTATAATACCCTTGTGTGCGTGTCGAGCCTGTAGGTGCTCGAATAAACAGGGTACACTAAACAGTGTACAGTGGTACACTTCATACTTACTTAATGTTTCCACCGGAACGTTACGATCATTACAATATGTCACTATTCAAATACCATATTACTATATTAGTATTTACGGATAGCTGTTGCTGCTGTGAGTCTATTCCGGTCTTAAATAATAATAATATACCAGCTATTATGCACAAATAGACATATTATTATGCCCATAGTCGTGGCCCGAAAGGTAATTTTTACACCGAGAAGTTTTTTTTCTCTGGTATTCAGTTATTCGTGCGACGAGGTGGTATTTCCAATTTTTCCAATTTCGAATAATGATTATAGTGCCGAAAATAATAAATATGTGTTCCATAAATCTAAATGCAATAATAATAATAATATTATGCAGTATTCCCAATGTATACGCACGCTCGGTAGTTTTCAAAAAGCCGTAAAGGCCACATGCTTGCACCCCACCGCGCAACAACAAAAGTTCGGCGACTAATGGCGGTCGCTATATAACAAAATGTTTTGCGAAAAAATATAATATACATTTGAATATCATGCTCGAGACCTTTGCAGGAATTCCACCGATCGCCGCCGCTTTCGTTCGGTGGTCATAGAGCTCCAGAAAATATTCCGGAAAATCCTACGGATAAATTCACGGCAACGAGTTGGCCACATACACACTCACTCACGATATTATTATTATTATTATTATTAATATCGTGCGGCAATAACCAGTTTTTTTATTTTGTGCGACAAATTCTTTCCGCCGGCCAAACCGTCGTCGTCGCGGGCATTTATTACTGCATGCAGTCATTGTGTTACACCATATCAATATAATATTATGGCATAGTAATAATAATAATAATATGCTATGATGGTATAGTAATAGTATAGTTGGATATTTCCTATGATAGTAAAGTAATAATAATAATAATAATATGTAATATGTGCGTATTATACGAGGTCGATGACGCGTGGTTTTAAATTTTAACATCGCTCTTTTTTGTGCACTTTTTTTTTTTTTGTATAAACGTTTTAAATAAAATATTTGTTTTAAGTGTAGGGCTATAAGTTAGACACAATTTCGGACATGTTCACTTATTAAGGTTCTACTAAAATGTATTTAGATTCCTAGTCGACTTCTACAATGCCATTTACAAAACCAATTTTAATATTTTATCAGTTTTAAAATATTGGATTTTTCGATTATAGGTAGGTAACACAAAAATAATAATACTATGTAGATCAAACTTTGTCTATATTTTCACTTTGAACAAGGAATATTAATTCAAAAATAATTTTGACGATTTGGTGCAGACGTTATTGAAATGATAATTATTGAAAATGTCTATGAATCTGTGATGTATCCATGTCACACTTTAGTCAAATCATATAAATCCGACGTTTAACATAATGGTACATTGATATTCGACAGACCACAGACAATAATAATATGTCGGTGAGAAATTGGCAAACAATACTTGAACACAAAATGTATCCAATAACATTATACAAATTATATATAATAGATAATACCTACGCAATAATTATTATAATATATTATAAAAGCCACATGACGTATTAGACAGGAAGACTATAAAATATTACAAACGACTATATTATCCAATAACTGAATTATACATTTTAAATGAATTTAAATTTAATTTTGACTGACGACTGTACATTTACCGATACTATAGAACGGCTTTTAATCAGTTTAATCAATACTGGTTGAAAGCTATTTTTTCTTTCTTTTAATAAATTGTCTATATAGTAGATGCCTTTGTGTAATATTGGACATAATCTGTGAAGAAATTCTTTATTATTTGGCATTGCAAACAAATCGTTTTTTATCCTCAACTATCCCGACCTACCAATTATTACCCTCACTGTGCACCAGACCCCAAAAACACGTTATTAAATGTTACAGTAATGCAGAGATCAACACAGCTGACAATGCATTTGAATTTTTGATACTAAGATCGAATATAACCGAAAAAAAATATTATGATATTATAAATATTATCATGAGCAAAAGCTATTTTGATCGATTTTTAGAATCCTAACACTACAATGACAAGAGTTTCTATGATAATAATATTATCTACGTCAGTTTTAATATTATTTACCATTTACATCATCATAGTATAGAAGTGGCAATATAGAATATTGGAGTGTTGGCTATGCTTGAAGAAATCCTAAGATTGGTGTTGGTATAATATAATATAGGTATAGTTTACTTATTTTTTTAAATTTTGTGCGGATTGTTGAGAGGTTGTGTAAACGAAGAGACTATACAGAGGTTTTGAAACCAGGGTTTCTAAATATTCGAATAAAGATTTTTGACTGTTATTTCTGTTATTTTGGGAATGTGGAGGTATTCGTGTGGAGAGTATTGTTTGATATGTATTTTTGGTGGGGTTGGCATTGGTAATTTAACTGAGGATTTTGTTTTGGAATATTTGCATTGTTATGTATTTGTATTATTAGCTGCAGAGCATCATATTTGTATACCACATATCATGGGATGGGTATGAGATACGCATGATAATATTATTGATACACAGATTTAAATATTTAATATTTCGTCTATTTTCTAAAACCGCGATCGACGTGTACCGTGTACTCATCGGCCAATTATATAACTGTCATGAGGAAACTTGGATTAATTTTTACAAAAACGTTCATAGACTTCGTAATTTATTCTAAAATTGAAATAAATAAATATAAACATTCTCATAAGAAACTCTGTAATAATATAAACCGAAATTGTCAACAATTGACATGTCCCCCTGCACATGAAATCCGTCCAATTATATTTTAGTTAATCAGTAACATTCAAATATCACAAAACGATGTGTGTTCAATTAATATAATATACCACAAGTAAAAATTGGAAACTTAGGTAGGTACCTATGAAAGATGTATTTTGTGCTTTGCCTTCGGAATGACAAGCAATTCTCATCAGTTTGTATACAATTAATTTCTTATTGTGGCAGTGAACCATGTTAATTGGCAATCAAAGATTACAGACGGACTGCGGTCCTCTGTGATATCATATATGTAGGACGAAGTTGGTATTCTAGCTATGTATGTCTCAGATCTTATACACAGATACTTCAGTAGAAGAAACAGCTAATTGTTTCAAACTATTTACGAAAACTCAACAATGTTATTCGTGGTCGTTTTTGGTCACAAAGTATCTATGAAGTGTATTTAATTACATCGAATAGGGAAGTTAATTAGTTTATTAATATTTAAATAAACAAAAATAATGTATAGACTGCCATGAATTGATCACTCATTTTGTCTATACCTACCTACTTTCAATAAACAATTTTCAGAAATATTATTACCGTACCTTTAAATGTTTGTATTCATTAGTACATATTTATTTATAAACTATTAATGTATAAAGTTTATGCACAATGCACTTGAATAAAAAACCTATTGTTATAAAATGCATGTCTTATAAGAAATCGTTTTTTTTTTTTAAAAAATTATATACTAACAAAAGAAACAATAGTATTTACTCGTATGAGTTGAAATCGCTTCCAAATATATCCAATGACATTATCCCATACGTAATAGTCTCACCAAAGTCATTCTTAAATTAGGTACTCAAATATTATTTATTATTTGCTATTGTTGTAATGTTTTTTTTTTTTTTTTTATCATTGTTATACGTATGTCACGTCTTTATAGTTTAAATAAGACTTATGAAAAACAAACTGTAACATTGTAAACAGTACTCAAACACTCATGAATGTTGTAAATAATTAATACTAATTATGTATGTTGATTAAACTATATACGCATGTAGTCAAATAACTTTAGCTGATGTAGGCATGTAGCCTTACAACTTTTAAACAAGAAAATTAAAAGACTTACACAGTATTAATTATATTATAGACGCACATGATGACGTCACATAATCACCTATATAATGTATCTTTTAATCTACTAAATTTGAATAATTTAATAAAAACAAAGTTGATTCTATGTGTGAAACACATAGAAGAAAACATCACATATAAATAACAAATAAGTACTAAATTCGTTTTATCATTTTTTAGCAGTTTGAACGATTAAAACGAGATGATCCTTCATATCATAAGTTTTATTTATATATCAATTGGCCCAATTTTTTTTAAGTCATTTACTATTCAAATTTTTACACAAAAAAACCAATGACAATGATATCAGTTTCCTATATTGTTGTAATTTCAAAAATATTATTAGTAAGGAATTTAAAATGTCTACTGTTGCTGTATTACATCATACATTACTAAATGTAGACACAACGACATTTTCAAGATATTTAAATTAGGTTTAAGCTATTTATAAAACCAACCTATTCACACCGTCCAACGTTATTTCCTTACAAGTTAATAACAGCTAGTATTATTACTATAGCAATATATGGCTATTATATTATAATATATTCAATTTTTTTTTGATAAAAAATATTTTAGCCTCCCGCATGACCAATTGAAAAACGAATTACTAATAGAGGTGCCGATATCACTGCCAAATAAATTAATATCCTTCAAAATATAGGCGATAGACGAATCTTTTTTCATGTACAATTATTCATCGTCGAGTTTTAAACACGTCCTTAATGGATTTTACCAGTGACCAACTCAACGACGAGATACACTCAACACCTACTACACAGCAGAGCGACTTCTAGGGTTTTTTTTTATTTTTTAAATCACAACAACCAAAAATGCATTAAAAAAATCATTCTGATCGGAGAAAATTACGCCATTCCGCATAATACGTAACTATTACGAATAAATGTTACCTAAATGGTTAGCAAACTTGTACAATTAATCGCAAACTTAATGATTGTTTGGTTCCTAAATTTATCACCTACACAAAGTACTTCGCAAGAGGTTTAATAATGTGATGTATAGGTACATTATCATTATCAATTTATGTATAACTATTGACAAGCGTACAGTAGTTTAATTGTGGATAGAAATCACGTCGTTAATATTATTATAATCATCATATAGGTATAGGCAAATTCCTCCCACTCCTTAATTGCAGAATTGCATATTAATATATGGCTTTCGTTTTATGATTTAATGGTGTGTATTTTTAAACACATATTAAAGTTAGAACATCACACAATCGTTTCGTAATGGAATGCTTTTTTTCATGTCGAAACAACTTAAATACGAATTGTCTTCTGGTTTTTTTTTATAAATGTATTTACTATATATACACTAAATATTATACTTACAATCAATCGTTGTTTTATTATTTCGACGTATGGGCTACAAGTTGTAGGCTACAACTGTAGTATATTAATATGAGTGTATTTTTTTGTTGTAGGAATACAATTGTTATATTCTATTCGACTCTTTAAACTCCATGCCCCTTGGACCGTATTTTAATATCAAAATATCTATTTTAAACTCGGAGAGATGCGATGAATGATATATTAATATAATATTATTTAAAATTACAATATTGACATATTTTGACGTACCTATTACGACGAAGTGTGTTTTTTTGTAATTTTGTATATGTCTGTCGTCACATTTTGCAGCAGTAAAAATAATTTGATTTTCAGTTTCGAGGGTAGTCACTAGTAGCAAATTGAATGTAGTTGATACTTTGTGTTGGGGGAGGTGTGAATCTTTTAAGGTCGCCTGAAGTTAAACTTTTGACGAAATTGGAAACCCACGCATAAAACAACGATTTCTCCTCAAACGATTTTTTTTATATTGTTGTAATTCAAAAACTATTGATTTCCGAAACTTGAAACTTGAAACTTGACTACAATTGCTTAAATTACGTTATTCCTTACACAATGTAATTTTCAAAATTTTTAGACAAATTTCAAGTTATTAATAGGCATTTAAAATTGTATGCTTAGTTTTTTTTCTACAAATGGTATATTTTTATGCAAGGCCAAACAACTTGACAATTTAACATAAAATCGCATATAACTTTTCCTTACAGCAATAAATAACGGTTTGAACAGTTAATTTAACTGTTTAAAAATATCTTAAATACATGGGTACAATTTTTTTTATCGGGGTTTTAATTTACCATTTGGAAAAAAATCGTCCATGGTCATGAAAATATTTGCAACTAATTTTGTAGTTAATAAATAATTACAACATTTTCAATTTTAATAGTTTATTAGGCTTAAAAATTAAATACACGATTCCTTGTAAGTTTTTACAGAAACCTAAAAATCTCAAAATTACCGATGCACAATTTTTTGTAGACAATAATGAATATTATTCAAGTTTAAATTCACGCTTTTAGTTGTTTTTTTTTGTTATTTTTCTATTATTTTATTAATTTTTTTTTTTTTTTGGTAATATTTAAGTCACGTAATAATTTTAAAGCTCAGTGTATATATTAGCATTATAAAAATATAAACATTGTAAAACATTATTTCTGACTTTCAGTAGTAAAAGGAAATCAAATTCATAAACCATAAGTGATAACTTATATTTTCAATTATCAATTAATTCAGGAATTTAATCTGACTGTCTAAAAAAATAATTACTTTCCAATATCTTTATATTAATCTTTAAAATATTATTATTCTGTTTTAATATTTTACTGTAGAATATTGAACTTTTTTTTATAATTTAAAATATTTAAATAATACGAGATAAATCGAAGATATAATAATTAAATTAAACGCATACAAATGAGAAAAAAACATCTTTATCTCACAATATTATTATAATAGCTTATAGGTTATAGCTATCGGCCAACACTCATCTTTTGTTGTCGTTCACCCTGAATATATTGTGCCATTTTTAATGACTTATGGTCACGATTATTTATTATGAAATTGGCCAACAATAGATTAACATAAACATAATAGATATTTTTAAACTACTCTGTGTTTAAGGAAAACATACTCTAACTTTTTCGTGAATTTATGAATAATGAATATTATTATATAATATTTTGAAACAGTATTGCTAATATAAATACACATTTAATAATAGAGTGTAAAACAGAGGTAGGTACTGTATGTTTTATATTTCCAATTTATAAAACCAATCACTTTGGTCGTTAATCAATATGATAGAATTTTTAATTTTTGAGTCAACAAATACGTCAAATTTTTTTGCATACGTTGAATTTACTCACAACTCAAAGTTACAGGTATATTTTTAATTTCTCAGATATCAGTTTCTTATTTCGGAAATTATCTAATAACAGATTAGTGGTTACAGACTTACAGTATTGAGGAATGTTACCAGTGATACCAGATAGGTGGATATATTGAGGTATAGATAATTGGTTAGTAAAATTATTAAATAATTTAAAGGTAACTAGTTAAATAAAATAAAAATAAAAGATGATTATAATATGAATTTTTTATGCGAATTATAACGTGTTTATGTATAATAATTGAGGAGAAATAATATGCATTTAGCCAAAAGCGTTTTAAAAACTTTTGAGTGTCAATTGAAGATAAATTAGCGGACTAAGTACTGATGGAATTTAAATCTGAAACGAATTGAGATAAAATATTATAAATGGATTCAAATAATTACTTTAGTTGTCTTTGAATGCTTCTGTATAATATGATTTGTTGTAGAATTGCATATGACCGGAAGGAGCTTGGTTTGTGGTATAGCTGCGGGAGACATTTTTGAAGTAAAATTATTAAACGTAACTTTTAGATGATTTTTCTTTTGAAATATTTTTATATTTTTGTATGACAGTGTAACCTTTATAAATTGCAAGATATGCACCGAAACATAAATGCATATGATGGTTATTAATAATAATAATAAAAACGTATTATTAATATTTAATAACAATTACGTTTAAGTATTATAATATAAACCGAATAAAAAGTAATCAATTATTATTTTTATGATCGATGTACAAAAGAGCGATTAAAAAACCTAAAAAAAAAAATAATTATAATAATAATAATTCTTATCTAATTTTAAGCATTTCAGTTTATTGCAAACATTTGTCTAACATTACTATTCAAAATTCAAATAAATATATATGATAATATTGTGATTTTACTAACATAAAATATAACAACATTTTATTACAAAAATCAAAGTTGTAGCTGATATCGAATTAGTAAGTTCAGTTAAGTTGGTATTAAAAATGCAATATTTTTGTAATATATAAGCATGATAGTATGATAATAATGATTCATAACAATGAATATCTAAATTAAACTAATTAGGTATAACACCGTTAAATTCAGCTGAATTCAGGCAGACCTATTGAAATCGGTTTTTTTTTACATTTTTTATGTAGCTATCAGTATTAAGCTATTGCAGCTCGACAATTAAAAAAAAGGTACATATGAGCGGTTAATAACATAAATACTTATAAATAGCCTACATGTATAAATTAATAAGATATAGATTGTTTTCACAATAACAAAATATTTAAATATAATAATATAATGAATAATTGGATAATGAGAGAAATATTATAGGTAGGTATGGAGATAAGCGTTTATGTAAAAGTTTAATTAGTGGACCAATTTAAGGATTTTATATTAGAAATAAATTGCGATATCGCAGTTGAGACGATTGCTAGGGGAGAATTTCCAGTAATAAAGGCATCATCGTAGGATTTTGTTCGAAGCTGACCATTTTTAGAATCTTAGACCTATAGTTTGACGTAGCTTTTGGATAAAAACAATTATATTAATATTAAATCGTATTATTTAGCACACTAATTAATAGGTATTGTTATTAAACCTATTTATGTACATATTTATGTTATATGTATAGCAGAATAGTATAAAACTATATAACTATATAAGTATGTATGATGACAACCATGTATAGCAATATAATACTCTTTTTTTATTTAGTAATTGTTTAATACTCCGAAAACGTAGGTACGCTGAGTAACTGTTGTTTAATACCCATAAGTAGTCATCAAGCCATTAATAGTACAAACATAACCATAAACCTACTAAAAAGACACCAAAAATCACTGCTTAAATCGCGTAGAAATAAAATAAATCATCGATTACAAATACTATTCCTAAGAAACCCGTACTTATCATAAATGTCACGATGCTAAAATGAATCTTTGAATCGTTTGGATAGAAGCGAAGGTCTTATAATTAATTCTTGCAGTTAAATTATGGGTTGACTCAAATTCGAGACGCTAATGATAAACGAGTTAATCATAAAGGTGAATAATTGTTGATTCTATATATGTTCCATTGAATGTAGGTTGCATGTTTTGTCAAAATCAACAATAATATATTATTATACAAACTAATAGTGGGTAATAAAACTTGATACAAACTAAATATCGAGTAATTATTATTAATCTAAAATAACAGAAAATGTTTTTTACACGGTACAGGAATCGAACCTGAGAACATTTTATATTTGTGAGCTTATATTAGTGTAGCTAATTTTCTCAGTTTTCTGGAAAATACTGTGAAATTTCAAAGAGGCCCTTAACTAGAATTTCAATTGTTTGAATTACTTTAGGGAAATTACATACAAGTATACAACCATTCTACAACACTTTATATACCCGGAAAATTATCATTTAATATTTGAAATTAACATAATATTATCCTGATGTAGTAAACTATTTTTTAACTTACACCATAGATTATATACATTGAAATTAAAATATTCATACACCATACTTGGAATACATTTCAAACAAATTGTTCAAAATAATTCAAAAACTATATTATTAATATCATACAGAAAAACAATTAAGTTTCAACCATCCCCGAATCATAACCAGATAATATTATACCAATACACTATTTTCCGTTCTGGATACATAAGACTAAATATTTCATATGTTTTATGTTTTATGTCATACCATTATTTAACTGAACAAATAAAATGTTTTTTTTTTTCAAAAAAAATTTACACATTATTTTACATTTATCGAACTTTATTTTATGTTATAGCTACAAAGTTATATCAATACAGGGGGGACTGGCTAAATATTACATACTAAGGCAATATGACACTTTGATGTTTCGTTAAGAAATACTGATATTTAAGATCCAAAGAGTCTTCAGTTACATGACTTATAAACCCTAACACACGATTATATGTGTTAGCTCCATATGATGCTTGTACCTTAAAACAAACTTGTATTTTGTATTTTTTTTTTTTTTTTTCATTCTGAATACCTATTTCATTTTTAGATACTACATTTTGTCGAAATTAAGAATTAAGATTGTTAATTTTAAGTTGCATAAAAGAAAGTAAGCTATAGGTACTATAGTACTATTATAAATAAGCCTAGTACTAGTCATTTTGTATTAAGAAACTTAAATAAAACGTATACTACCTCTTGCAAAATGACGTAGTCTTTGTAAGCTATGTTATACAAAGCTACACTTTTATTAAGCTTTGTCAAACTAAGTGACTATATATTTGGTGGTAAGTTGTTCTTATAATTAAAATTTTACATAGGTGGTTGAAATTATATAAGTAATTTAAAAAAAAAAAAACTTATTTATTTTCTATATGGTCGCTTGTACAAACAGTGTAGGTATGCAATTTCATTTGAGCTCCCTGGTCAAATTCCATAGTTCCATAAATCACATAAAAAGTGAACTCAATTCTTTGTAACATAATAAATGTATTGTTTGACTGGAGAAACGTGTGCGTAGTATTAGTTCAAATGTGTAGAAATATTTTCCGGAATTAACTAATAATACAATTCGTTATACTAATAATTACCATTTACAAAATGGTATGTCATATTAAGCCAATCTTTCCTAGTCGAATTTAATGCACAAAAATAAAATGAAATATAGCTTGTAATTTATTTATATTATTATTTATATAAAATACACCAAATTATATTTAATATGAATAGTGATTCATTGACCATTGTTTTATTTTTATATAAAGGGTGATTTCCTTCCGCTTACCACAGGTTGAGAAACGCAGGCCTACAGTATAAAAGATTGGTACTTATTTAAAAAAAAAAAAGATGTTTATATTGCCATAGAAGACTGCTTAAATATAGTAGTTTCGTCAGGAAATTCTCATAATATATATAAGTACATTTCAATGAATTGATCGTGTTTAATTATATGTAAAGTTACACTAATTGTTATACTAATTGCTCCATGAATAATTTTAGTACCTCAACAGACATTCATGTACACAATTAGTTAGGTATATCCGATTAAATAATAACTGATATTAGGTGATAATTACTATACCAAAAGGAGAACTTGTTTTTATATCGAACGTTATAACAATGTGTAAAGTAGGGTGGTTGAATTAAAAATTATATTTTAAATAAATACCTACATATTATAAATGAATTAGATTTTTAATTTTTAACTTTAGAGTGGCGGTCCTGAGCGATGTTTACAATATGTGTATTGATGTTAATTTATTGCAGTACAAATCTAACACGATCGAGTCTCAATAACTCAAATATGTGGGGAAATAAAAATAAATTCGACTTATGTATTTTTCGAGTTGAGAAACACAACTTAAAAACTCTTCAAGAGACGAGAAATTAATTCGAGTTATCGAGGTTTTCGAGTAATTGAGATTCGAGTTATCTCAACTCTCCAATTATGCGCATCGCCAATAACGAGCCCTCTTTTTCCTTGTTTGAGCCAAGTTTCCTTATTGAATTTTATTTGTATTTGCTTTTAACTATTGTATTGACTATCATAACTTATTTCGTTTTACATTTAGTTATTATTATATTGTTACTTATTATTAAGTCATTGTAAGTAATATCTTTATATACCTACTTCATATTGTTTTGGGCCCCGGCCTGTATAATAAAATAAATATAATATATTATGTCCCTATTATTCCATTTAGAATAATAAAAATTAATAAAATATAGTGCATTCTGTGAATTATGATAGTTTTTATAGCTTTGGTTTTAAGGCGAATAGATTAGGTACCTATCTAATGTTTTACTTTTTAAATCCTTTAATAAAACTGCGAAATGTTTATACCATTATTGCAGCCACAACTATTGTTAGAATTATAATATTTTATTTCTCTTTCACTATAGGTATCCATAAAATTAACGACCAATATTCGAAATCGACATTTTAATAAACCTTTCTATATAATGTAAGGTTACGACTTTCAGAGTGAGTACTCATTGACTACAAGCTGATAACCTACATGTATAATGAATTGTGCTACACTAGATACTTTATCCAATTAAATATATTGTTGTCATGAATGCGCTACAATACAAATTCATATATTTAAAACTCGGTTCAATAAATAATAATTTTCCGTTATTCAGCAGAAAACTTTTAACAGTTTACTGTTTGTTCATTATAGTATTTATAATATTTGACTTAGAAATAATATACCGGATGATTCATCAATCATTCTCAGTGCTCATCAACATTTGTTCTTTGAGTGATTAATTTAATCAAATTTCGAATTTTGCAATTTTTAAGTATGAAAATATAAACAAAATAATATGTATAAAATGATTGAATTTTCTAATACTTTCATTTTTAAAACCATTTATTGAGTACCTTGTTGCTATACCATCTACTTTTTTTTCAAATGATAACCACCAGGTTTTCCTGGAAATTATCAGAGGTTTATTGAAAATGTTGAAGTATCTGAATAAAATTCGAACGTGTAGTTTTTGAGTAATAATTTAACTTTTTATGCTTAGGATAATATCTAGTTCATATAAATTATAGTAGTTAATATATTTTATCTATATTTTATATTTCATAACTTATAAAATAATCTAATTGTAATTATATATGTACTAGATTAAATATTACTTACGTTCTATGTTGTATTATGATTTGTATTAAAATTAAGGACTATTATTCTTAATAAGCACATAAGCACATTTTGATAACCCAGAAACAACTCTTTCAAATTTTAATTAAAATGCATCCTGTATATTACCATGTTGAGGTACACTAGCAATTTTTTTACGCGTGTTTACGTAAATGTTTTAGGAGTCAAATAACAATAGTAAGCAACATATATAATATGTAAATATCAATTCGATTGAAATCGGAGTAACCCGTATGCAACAATGTTTTTTAATCATTCTTATCTCTACACTTTATATTTTTTACAGTAGGACGACAACTTGTATGCTGATTGCTCATCCTCAACTATTGAATTTGAAATCATTATTTTATTTTCAATGAACCTGAAAAGGTTTTGTAAATAAAAGAATGTGCTGAAATGACAAATAAGTAATAACTCAATAAAATTAATGTTTGTACGTAGTACGTACCTACATAAAACCTTACTTCCATGGTTTATTTAATACATTATATTGTATTAAAGTATACTATCGATGATGAATAAAACAACTTGGGATAGTATAATGTGAGGTGGGGTCGTGTTTTATTCACCGTGGAGTAAATAGATAAATTAAGAGTAAATATGCTTGTAGCATTGACATTTAAAACATAATATAATCGAGATTAATCAACGTAACGCATGTAATGATAAATAGGTCCTTATTATAATACCTATGCATTCCATTTGCTTATGTCATAACTCATAAGCCTCATTATTATATAATATACAATTTGTTTTAATAAAATAAAATTCATAATATTAATGTGTTCATAAATTTAGTCCTTATGTAGGTACCTAGGTTTAGTCGGTTATGACTCAGTGATAGAGTACCTACAAATCTATTTACCAACCGGTAAGTCAACGTCATTCTATTACATTAAAAATACTGATAAGTATTAGATGTTACATTTAGGAAAACTTATAGTGGGATTAGGGAGTTCACAATTAGTTTACAATATTGATTTTAATGTAGAAGATAAATATCAAAAAGAAATGACAAATAATTAATTATTTTAATATAGTTAGAAGACCATTACATGAAATATTTCGTATATATATTTTCAATAATATTCAATAGGTTAGTATATATATATTCAATTAAAATTGACTTACAAATTACTGAAAAAAATTTGATTTGATATGCATATAACAAGAATGATACGAGAGTTTTGGGTAGATGTTGGATACAAGTTTTATAAACGTTTGAAGTTCATATTTTTACAATATTGGATATTCACTAGATTTCTCATGTAGTTAATGAGTTTTGAGTGGTTTACGGACATATTCAGTTTTCAACTTTTTAATTTATTGTCTAATTAGTTTTGTAAAAAAAGAATGAAAAATGAATACAAGGCTCCTGATATACTGTTACTTTAGCAGTTTAAGAATATTAAAAATACATAGATACGATTTTTTTTTTAAACATTTAAGTTCGATTTTTGACAACATTTATCAAATTTATAATTTAATAATTATTTTGTAATTAAAAATGTTCAATTTTCATAGCTAAGGATTGAAAATTTAAAACAAGGTTCCACGTAAATATGTTATAATATATAAATTACCTACTTTATTCACAATAATATCATCAAATATACTTAGTAATATCATAGGCTCAATGACCGTCTTCTCTCAGAATCGTTTTTCTGATAAAATGATAATATTATATCATTGAATTCAAATTTAACACCATCCATTACAGTGACCCACTCGTCACCTACTGTACAGCAGAGTGACACCCACTTTTACACATTTAAAAAAAATAATGTATTTTAAGCATCGGAAACTATGGCCATTGGCATTTTGTAGGTTGGTCGATAAACACGTAAATGAGGAGCTAGAAATCGTCACTAAAAATCCAGGGTGGTCACCCATCCGGGAACTAGTGACGCTGGCCGATGCTTGACCTCAGAATACGTTATTAACTGAGGCCAACAACAAAGCCTCACCGGGTAATTTTTTGAAGTTTCGCATCTTATTTAAAATAATGATTAAAAGTTGTATTCATTTTTATAAAAACATAATACATACATAGATTTTAACTAAATTTAAATTAAATTCAATTGGTAATGAGTTTTTGAATATGTGTTTTTCACATTAATATTTAGAATGGAAAAAAATAACTTTGTAACTAAACAAAAAAAAACGGAGGAGAGTAGGTAACGGGCTCTGCTGTAATGTTGTAGGTGTCGGGTGTAACTCATAATTAAGTAAGTCACTATATATGTATAATGTATGTGTGTTAAATTTAAATTTAATGACAAATTATTGAATACGAAAAACGATTTTGAATGAAGACGATCTGTTAGTCTATATTACTATATGTATGTTTTATGTTATATTTATGTTGCTATTAAAGTAATTTATTTTACTATTAGTAATACGATACATATAATTGATTATTGCCCAAAGCATTGCATTTGAAAATGTGTATATAAAATATGAACTTTAAAATAGAAACATAATACTATAGGTACGTTGAAACTTAAAAGTTTCAATTAAATAATTCCACGAATAATATTTTTAAACTACAACAAAATATCTAAAAATGTTATTCTTTGTTTAAATATCTAATTTTGTCCAAATTTTAAATTAAAATGTCTATGAAAAATATCTGTGTTTATAATATATTTTTCTGTCATTTGGTTATAATATGAACAACATAATATAAGGAACCTTATATTACATTGTTAAGGTTTTTGACAGAGTGTAAATGTTTCTTCGGTATTTGAAGAAAAAGACTAGAAAAATCGGAAATGTCAAAAGCTCAATAAAATTCAAAATATTTTGACTATTATAATTTAAACATTTGGTGAAATTTTAAGTATTTATGGTTATTAGTTTTAGAATTGCAACCAAATAAGAAAAACGATTTTGTCGAAAACAAGTTTTGAATACAAATTTCAGTCTTTCCCTATTTTAGATTCTGAGTGAAGTGATGAATGTATTGATTTTACAATGATATGTTTTTTATTTTTTTTTATTTTTATTTTAATGAGTTATGAGTTATGACTTAGGCCCTTATATATATCATATATTCATATGTACATTTTTTTTTCAATGTGGCCCTTAATGAACATTTGAAAAAAAAATATGGCCCACGTGGTTCAAAAGGTTGCCAACCCCCTGACTTAGGGAAACCTTGTTTTAAATTTTCAAATCTTTTTGCACATACAGGTAAAACATAATACATGGAACATAAATTGTTCACACCTATGACATAAGTACAAATGTATAATATGTTGTGGTCAAGAATATGATTCACATATTTATGAGCAATAATTTCCTGTTATTTAACGATGAAAAAAATTTATGTAAGTTCAACAAATATAATATAATTTACAATTTTCTTTTTTTCTTTTTTTACTTTATATTTTATAATATTTTCTTTGATGTGTGGGGGGTCAATAATATCACTTTTTTGCATTCGTTTTCTGTATAGAGATTTGAGAATCAAAAATTTCAGGTAGTAAACATTCTTCGTAAAATCTGAAAAGTATAATAAACGCTAAACTTAAAAAAATACCAATAGCATTTTACTAAAAATTCATATATAGAAACCAAAATTACAATAACATTTTAATTTACTATTTACAAACAATTACAATTTCAAATTTGATTCCATTTTTTCTTTCCGAAATACTTCTGAGTAATTAATAGCTTCGAGTTTGTTCCACTTCGGAGTAAATATAAAAAAAGTTGCTCTGCTGTACAGTAGGTTACAAGTGGGTCGCTGTAATGGACGGTGTTAAATTTGAATTCTCAACATATCAAAAAATGAAAAAACGCGTTTCCAGGCGTTGCTGCTAAGTATGGAATATCCGACCAAATGTATTCTCTAATATATTGATATAGAACCATATCTTTTATTTGTATTATTGAATTTAATTTATTTAACACTTTCTATACTGATTAAACCAGTGCATGAATCAAAATATATTACTGCCAATAGTAAAAAAGGATATACAGCTAGGATTTACAGCTTTTGGAATTTCAGAGAATTCTAGTTTCCCGTGTTAGGACGGGAATATTCCTTACCGGGATCGTTGCCAAGAATTTCTGAGAGCGCTAACACTAATTAAGTCTAATAAATGTATTGTTTAGTAAATACAAATTAGGTCTAAAACTCTCATTATGGTAGAATAACCCCAGCAGGAATTTGTTATAGGTACTTGCATATTATACACCATGAATGATAAAATGTTGCCATTTATTATATATCTGAATATTCAATTAATTACATATAATTACATAAATATAAAATTGCTGAATACCTAGGTATATGAATAATAAAAATGATACACATAAAACTTTCTTACAGCTATACTGATCGACATCTTTAAGTAGATGATGGAAAATTATTCCAAGATTTGATTCGTCTTGTAAATTATGTCATTATTACATATTTGTACAACGAGGCAACCCAAAACTGAATAATACAATTAAAAATTAAAATAATAAAAAATCAAAATAATTATAGCTATAAAATAAAATAAAAGTGAGTACTGTTTAAAAAAAAAAAACCGAAATCGACGTCAACACGCAGATTGTCAGCAATACAATATATTCTTAAAAAATTTTACAATATGTGTCGTTTCATGGTTAAACAATACGTTACTGGCTTTTACAATCATTTTAATTTATAGCAGATCTAGACTAGTGGCGTACCTATATAATGTACCTATATGCGCTGGTTCCAAAAACACTCATCCTGATTTTACATATTAACATCCATTTATTTTTTCACCATCACTGATAATTTTGGGATAATACTATGCAAATGCAATGTTTTTTACAACAATTAATTCAGCACACCCCAAGCAATACTGATTTAAATACAAATATAATAAAAGATAATATCCTATATAGTCATCTATCTTATTATCCTATGCTGACACACCGTCTCCGAGCAGAACCGTTCTTCACGGACATAATATGGCCCAACTTTTTTTATTCCCCCTGACAAGTTACCAACAAGATTACCCTAAGAGAAACACTGAAATTGAAAATCTAAGCATTTTTACTGTCCCAAAAGATTATGATATTCTATAGTATTATAACTTATATTTGACTAATTCAGTCGTACTTACTTCTATTTAGGTACTTGCAGATTTTCTAATATTTAATATATCAAGTGTAATAACTTAATTTATGTTTAGGTATTATATAATATTTGACATATAAATATATTTATATTATATCATAGGTTATAGAGGTAGTGTATGTTACGTTTTCACCGTAACAATAGCTT
>WHPZ01574408.1:0-26322 GCA_016617965.1 Macrosiphum rosae | reverse complement strand
TCACATATTATTTTGTCACTTGAATCACGCTACACTGACATTTACTGCTGCTATCTCAGTCCTCACACAGACTGGCTTACGGTAAAAAATTAATAAAAAAAAACTGTTGGCTCCTTTTTTCCATTACGGTGGATTTAACGGCAAAATGTAGAACACGTAAAATCACTATATTATTGTTATGTTATAAAAGGAAACGCGAATATCTCTGGGTATATTATATAAATGCGCCATATGTATAAATATTACTAGCTATCTCACGGCAGATTTTTGATTTTTTTTTTTTTTTTAATTTTAAACAAGATATAATTATAATTCATAACTGGGAAAGTTATTTTTAATATATTTTTAAAGCAAATTTTATTTTTATTTAGATACCTTCAGGGGTGTTGCAGGAGTATTATACGGTAAAACATTTGTTTACCGACGTAACGTATGTCTCTAAAAAATATTATCTTATTGAATATAATTTTTTTAAACAATGGTGGTGTCAAAATAAAATATTTAATATACCCAAATAATATTATTAAGTAGGTATTACTGGTAATAAATTTGCATTTTCGCGTTTGTATATAATATATATATTATATAAATATATTTTGTTTATGCAATATTCTAAAATTTGAAAGGAATAACCTGTTAAATACCAAATGTGTGATTTCATGTATATGAGATGTAATCATCAGATGAACACTAGCGGAAATCAAAACTATAAATCATAATATTATATTAAAAGCTGTGATTATTTTTTTATATTTAAGCATAATATTAGACGAGTCATCTTTGCTGTTGTATAATTTATTTTAGTGGCTTAAGCTACCTATACTAAAATATTAATTTATCATATTTTATAATTCCCGTATTATTTGGGATACAGAAAATAAAATCCAGACGGGTTAGAGGTGTTGAGCGCCAGAACATTATTCTTGGTTTTTGTTCATCGTGCAGGCGCCAGGGTATAGGTAGTGGTGAATACGGGTTCAGAATTTAAAATTCAATAAGGACATATATTTTTTAAATTCATAAAACGAGTGTGAACACATTTTCAGCTATAGTCTTCTATTTTTATTTACAGTTTTGTAGCTTTTACTTGTCGTGAGCATAACCACTATACAAGTTGATTAAAATACCACCGTCAAGGATCGATTTTGGAGTAGGTACCTCTACATGCAACTATTATAGAACTTTTCGAAAAAGTTTCTACACAAGACGACGAAAATAATCATCGTCAAACCAATAAATCGGTCCTCTCGTCGTGATAAAAAAAAAAAAAAGGAATAATCACATTACAATATTATAGTAATATGTTAAAATAATAATATTGAAAATCATTTGAGACGATAATACCTATTATATATCTTTCAATAATTTATTAGTATATTTGAATCTAGATTACAAGTGGTCTTGAACTAACGCCGCTTTGGAACCAACTATTTATGAATGATTTATTACTAGTTTACACCGGGCATATTTTAATATATTGACATAATATTATGGTCTATATTCAGATAATCTATAGTAGTGATATGGCATTACATTCACCATTTCGTTGTTACGAAATTCCTTCATATCGTTGAATGTTAATTTTTTTTCTAAATTTATTTATTAGTCACCATAACACCATAAAAGTGATTGCGTCCACTTCTCCAATAATAAGTCATTGTTAATAGTTTAAACTTTATATATTTTGTATTTGATACTATTGTTATGACGTGTTCGTTGTTTAAATATTATGAATACTGTAGTGATAAATAGTTTCGAGGATTTAATATAGTTTCAACGGTTAAATAATTGTTTTGCGTGTGGTCACGCTGAAATAATTAGATAATGAAATACGAGGAAAATAATATCTTAGTTGTTTTCAAAATATATTATATTTTAGGCGGAAACAAAGACTTTTCTTTCTTTATTTATACATTTATTTTCAAAGGTAACGTTGATATTAAAAATATTCACCGTCCGTGTGAACAAAACTTTAGTTTTTGACGGCCTCATCTATAATCATTTTGTGTTGAGTATTTATTCAAGGGCGGACGAAATTGAAACCTCCGTTGGATTCTAGATTTCAATCGAGATTTATGAATTCAATATGATAGAATAAACTTTTACACACTATCATCATTTGAAATAACATTAATTAATATTGAAGATGGTTATCAAGCTAAATTTTGTTCCTTGATGTCTAGCTCCGCAGTAAATTAAAAATACATTTTTATTCCTTTTATTTGCTCCGTACAAAATGCACCTACCTTTGTAGAAACCGCACATGATGTGCTATATCAGAGAGTGGGTTTATCCTTGTAGCCAAAAACAAAATGTTCAAATACCCTTACTACAGCTACTTGGTATTTTTATACATTTATGTACATCTACATGACGTGTAATATTGTAAAATTAAAAGAGAGTTATTCAAAGAAATGTATGAATCAGCAATAAGCACATAATATAACTGCAGCCTTACATATATGGTATTATAAGGTTGAACACGAGCATTTTTCTAACTTGAGATCATTTTACGATGCTTTTAACATTCATCTAAAAATACAAACAATCGACCAAAACGTCAGTGATTTGCGATATATGTTTCAAGAGTTAAAAAATAATAATAGTTTATACCCGCACATCTGCAGATTCCTATTTTTGATAGGGAAGAATAATAATTGTATTACCTACCTATATAATATACACTCAAAAATGATATTTCTTGACGTTGTTATTCAGTGTCGCTGTTTCTATTTATAGTAGTCGTCCGTCGAAGGCCAAGACATTTTTAACATATTTTCAAGTATTTCTATTAAAATAATAAAAAACCAATTATTATATTTTTCGTTGGTAAGTATATTATTACGAGTTACGACAAATGGAATCTATAATATGACGATCTATATCGCTTGATTATAGCTACGCGAACGTTATGGTGTTAATAAAATAATATGTCTTCCCCAATCAAGCCTTCGAGCTATCCGCAGTTACTTAACTTGTAAAAATACGTACCTACGTATTACACTTTTAAATATATTTTCCACTCGAAAAAAAACTTGTTTTTTATTTTTACTTCATTATCGATTTATGACCCGACATAAATGAAAAGTACAGTATTGCATATTATACCTGGTATACCTATACCTATGATGATAGTAGGTACAAGATGAAGAGATGCACAATCTATACGAACGTCGAACATCAGTCGCGTGGGTATAAACTGAATTCATGAATTCAAAATGAAACATAACCAAATATGTGTAATATTAGTTATTACCTAATAAAATAATATTATATCTATTAGTTTTTTTAAGCCGTTGACGTCGCTATCATAACGGTAAACGAGTGTGTTTATATCACGTAACATAAACGACGGTAGACGTATGAAATATTAATAGAATATTAAGCTAATTTAATACCAATAAAAGCATATTTTTTGGACAATGATGGCGGGACGTCTCCCAGAGAGTGTTGACCAAAGAGTGTGTAATATTACGCATTTAAAAATATTAACGACGGTATTAATAATTATACATTGGTTAGCATATTATAGCAATGGAAGTCGTGACGGACACGAACGACGAGCGACGTCTGCAGATGGACACAACTACAGGATAGATACTACATATATATTATAACTTATAACGTATTCCATCTACGTGGTGTAGAAACCAAGACAAATAATATGAATTTAATACAACATAATATGTTATTAAAAATAGTCAATAACCTTAATGTTACCTACAATATATTATTATCTGTGTACGATTGTGTACCTACTAGATTACTAATTATCAATCATCATAGTATAAGTAAAAATGTATTGCCTACTAACAATAATATTATTGGTAATTAATTATTATTATAAATCAATATATTATGTTGTACCGATACATAATATTTTGATTCTGTAAATGTATAACTTTATAATCGAAAAATATTTTACAATTTAGTTATAAATACGAATTTATCATGTATTTCTGAAGTGTCTTTATATAAATTGAATATCGTATCAAATGGTAGTTTTGAAAATTCTTTTTTCAATTTTTACAATTGTTTCATGAAACGCAAAAATTAATAAAATAATCGTTGAAAAATGCCAACCAAGTTTTTACCAAGCTCTGCTCGAAATCGGTTTTTAACGAACTCAATGATTTATTATTGGTTTCAAATTGAATTAAAAAACATCTTATACAGAGTAAAAAGTACGCCAACAATGTCAAAACAAAAACAAAATGCTAAGCTTTTTTTAAAAAAAAATATCTGATCGATAGTTAATTTTTATGTATATACGTATTGCACATTTACACGTAACATATTCTCATATTGCATAGTATAAATTATGTAAGGCGATAGATATATTCTGTAGAATACTTTTTATAGAAGTTATAAATATTTAAATTTAACATAATTAATTGTATTAAGTATTTTTTTTTTTATTATTATTCTTGAAATGTATTTGTTCCACGTTTTAAAATTAAAAACGTTGGAATATTTGTCGTGGGTATTCATAAGACATGATTAAGTTATATATTATATTTTACCTTTGAATATTTAAGAACAGAATCTTCTAACAGATTCAAAAATTAAAATGTTGAATACAATTACTATTGCTTAACATTTACAATATCACAGGGCATGAGTATTCAAATGACAATAATTATACTTTCATTCCTAAGTAAAAGAAAAGAAACTACAAACATATAAATATTATATTATTATAAAGGTACTAATTACAACACTGATGAGATAAATATTTTATTAAATTTACTCCAAAGTCAAAAATGAATAAGATTATCATCATATAGGTAACAAAAATAATATGTAATTTCGTACATATGCCTACTATTATATAACGTACCTACGAATTGTACGTGCGTGAAAATAAATAAAGAATAATACTTGAATTATTAATATTAAAAAAATATAAACTGTGTGAATTATGTACCTAGGTACTAGATATATAAATATATAATATACTTATATATCATATTATGTATTCATACCACAACAAATATTAAATACAGGTACCTAATGGCTAATTAGTAATTCAATAATAATGTTGATAATTGGTAGCAGACTAGCAGCTCATTGTTATAATTTATCAGTTTGGTATAAGTTACAGCCAAATAACTAATATCAATATTACTATCTTACAGTCGTGAATCGAGACGATCTAATTTCTATTTATAGAATGATGCTGGTATATAATTGTATTTCATATTTTAATACATACTGTATTAATCATAGTTAATAATTCAGAACTCAGAATTATGACCTGACTAAGTGTTTGTCAGATTTAAATTTATTAATACACATATTATTATTTATGTAAATAAGAATTAATATATTACGTATTATAATAATATACAATATACACAATACATATAAATGAAATATTCCCTTTATGTATTACAAGAATAACAATAACACATTTTTTAATGCCATGAAAACACATTTAGTAAGTTATAATAATACAATAATTTATTTACGCACAATCGAATGGAAAATGGAGAACTTTAAGATATTATGTATACATTATTCATGGTAGTATTACAGTTATATAATTAAAAATATTTTGTTTTAAACTCGCTTTAAAAAAAAAAAAAAATCCAATAATAATATTAAATGTATCTATATAATATTTTATTATATGGCGATGTGAACTAGCCTTGATTACAATTTAACAATAGTACAGTAATGTGTAGTATAATATTATGTACCTACTCTACCTACTTATATTGGTGATAAAAGTATATAGGTATGTATATATTTATATTCATAAATATTTTAAATGATATAGTAGAAGACATTCAATACAGTTCGTTTAGTGTTTACCGTCGTGGTAAAAAATTATAGTTGGAATTCAAGAATAGGCCACAGTGAAACAAAAAATTAAAATCTTTATTAGCATTGAAACCAATTGAATTTGCTGCATAATATGTATGAAATGTACTATAACTATTGAACTACAGTGACGGTGACATAATAGATCTGTGACAAACGAATAATAAAAAGATTTTCGTTATCGCTGCTGCAATTATATTACCATCGCATATTTTATTAGATAATATCGTTTTGATTTCTAAAACACATTTTTTTTTTTCTGCAAACAAAGAATCGTACAAGTACAATATTATAAGGACCGTGGGTTGTGACCTCTTCAATAGATCTCCGTGCGTTATGATTAAATTATTGCTGTTTTATTCGAGATGAGTTTCACAATTCGAAATTGTAATATATTCTCCAGTCGGCGTGGACATTTGACACATGGGTAGGTACCCACCTGTTACGTACGTACGGGAATTGGTTTCTCATCACACCTGTAGAGTACGGCTGTATACCGTTTATCACTCGGACAACACCACGACCCGGTCAAAAACACAATATTATAATACCGCAGCGTGACCGTCGTGGCGTTTGACCACCGCAGCGATTACAATACATATTATATTTTACAAGACAGTCGAGTTTAGGCTGGTCGCTGGTGGTGATCGAATAAAAGTTTTATTCCATGTATTATAGGTAATTATTGTTTAATTGATCGTGTCGACATAATATTATATTAATATACCTAGGTAGGTTAGACCTATATTATTAACATTATAAGGTACCTATATACTTAATGTTTTTTACTGAAAAGTTACGATTATCACAATATTAGGATACCATATTTACAAAGCTTCTGCTATGACACTATTCTGGCCTTAAATAATATCTAGTTTATTCTTATGCCCATAGTAGAGGCCTGAAATGTAATTTTTAAACTCTGAAAGGTTTTTTCTCTGGCTTATAGCTATGTACGAATGTATTTCCAATTTTTCCGTTCAATATAATGATAGCGTCAAGAATATGTTCCATACATTTAAATGCAAAAATAATAATAATATGTAGGTATCTGTTAATTGGTATGTACGTACAGCCGTGTTGGTTTCTCATTGCATACCTGTAGTGTACCGCTGTACCGTTTATCACTGGTCTCGGACGACACCGTAGTAGGGTAAAAAAAAACACAATTTATTATATCATACCACTGCAGTGTATGCAGTGTTTGACCTGCGAGGGAATTAAAATTCATATATTTTATAATACCCTTGTGTGCGTGTCGAGCCTGTAGGTGCTCGAATAAACAGGGTACACTAAACAGTGTACAGTGGTACACTTCATACTTACTTAATGTTTCCACCGGAACGTTACGATCATTACAATATGTCACTATTCAAATACCATATTACTATATTAGTATTTACGGATAGCTGTTGCTGCTGTGAGTCTATTCCGGTCTTAAATAATAATAATATACCAGCTATTATGCACAAATAGACATATTATTATGCCCATAGTCGTGGCCCGAAAGGTAATTTTTACACCGAGAAGTTTTTTTTCTCTGGTATTCAGTTATTCGTGCGACGAGGTGGTATTTCCAATTTTTCCAATTTCGAATAATGATTATAGTGCCGAAAATAATAAATATGTGTTCCATAAATCTAAATGCAATAATAATAATAATATTATGCAGTATTCCCAATGTATACGCACGCTCGGTAGTTTTCAAAAAGCCGTAAAGGCCACATGCTTGCACCCCACCGCGCAACAACAAAAGTTCGGCGACTAATGGCGGTCGCTATATAACAAAATGTTTTGCGAAAAAATATAATATACATTTGAATATCATGCTCGAGACCTTTGCAGGAATTCCACCGATCGCCGCCGCTTTCGTTCGGTGGTCATAGAGCTCCAGAAAATATTCCGGAAAATCCTACGGATAAATTCACGGCAACGAGTTGGCCACATACACACTCACTCACGATATTATTATTATTATTATTATTAATATCGTGCGGCAATAACCAGTTTTTTTATTTTGTGCGACAAATTCTTTCCGCCGGCCAAACCGTCGTCGTCGCGGGCATTTATTACTGCATGCAGTCATTGTGTTACACCATATCAATATAATATTATGGCATAGTAATAATAATAATAATATGCTATGATGGTATAGTAATAGTATAGTTGGATATTTCCTATGATAGTAAAGTAATAATAATAATAATAATATGTAATATGTGCGTATTATACGAGGTCGATGACGCGTGGTTTTAAATTTTAACATCGCTCTTTTTTGTGCACTTTTTTTTTTTTTGTATAAACGTTTTAAATAAAATATTTGTTTTAAGTGTAGGGCTATAAGTTAGACACAATTTCGGACATGTTCACTTATTAAGGTTCTACTAAAATGTATTTAGATTCCTAGTCGACTTCTACAATGCCATTTACAAAACCAATTTTAATATTTTATCAGTTTTAAAATATTGGATTTTTCGATTATAGGTAGGTAACACAAAAATAATAATACTATGTAGATCAAACTTTGTCTATATTTTCACTTTGAACAAGGAATATTAATTCAAAAATAATTTTGACGATTTGGTGCAGACGTTATTGAAATGATAATTATTGAAAATGTCTATGAATCTGTGATGTATCCATGTCACACTTTAGTCAAATCATATAAATCCGACGTTTAACATAATGGTACATTGATATTCGACAGACCACAGACAATAATAATATGTCGGTGAGAAATTGGCAAACAATACTTGAACACAAAATGTATCCAATAACATTATACAAATTATATATAATAGATAATACCTACGCAATAATTATTATAATATATTATAAAAGCCACATGACGTATTAGACAGGAAGACTATAAAATATTACAAACGACTATATTATCCAATAACTGAATTATACATTTTAAATGAATTTAAATTTAATTTTGACTGACGACTGTACATTTACCGATACTATAGAACGGCTTTTAATCAGTTTAATCAATACTGGTTGAAAGCTATTTTTTCTTTCTTTTAATAAATTGTCTATATAGTAGATGCCTTTGTGTAATATTGGACATAATCTGTGAAGAAATTCTTTATTATTTGGCATTGCAAACAAATCGTTTTTTATCCTCAACTATCCCGACCTACCAATTATTACCCTCACTGTGCACCAGACCCCAAAAACACGTTATTAAATGTTACAGTAATGCAGAGATCAACACAGCTGACAATGCATTTGAATTTTTGATACTAAGATCGAATATAACCGAAAAAAAATATTATGATATTATAAATATTATCATGAGCAAAAGCTATTTTGATCGATTTTTAGAATCCTAACACTACAATGACAAGAGTTTCTATGATAATAATATTATCTACGTCAGTTTTAATATTATTTACCATTTACATCATCATAGTATAGAAGTGGCAATATAGAATATTGGAGTGTTGGCTATGCTTGAAGAAATCCTAAGATTGGTGTTGGTATAATATAATATAGGTATAGTTTACTTATTTTTTTAAATTTTGTGCGGATTGTTGAGAGGTTGTGTAAACGAAGAGACTATACAGAGGTTTTGAAACCAGGGTTTCTAAATATTCGAATAAAGATTTTTGACTGTTATTTCTGTTATTTTGGGAATGTGGAGGTATTCGTGTGGAGAGTATTGTTTGATATGTATTTTTGGTGGGGTTGGCATTGGTAATTTAACTGAGGATTTTGTTTTGGAATATTTGCATTGTTATGTATTTGTATTATTAGCTGCAGAGCATCATATTTGTATACCACATATCATGGGATGGGTATGAGATACGCATGATAATATTATTGATACACAGATTTAAATATTTAATATTTCGTCTATTTTCTAAAACCGCGATCGACGTGTACCGTGTACTCATCGGCCAATTATATAACTGTCATGAGGAAACTTGGATTAATTTTTACAAAAACGTTCATAGACTTCGTAATTTATTCTAAAATTGAAATAAATAAATATAAACATTCTCATAAGAAACTCTGTAATAATATAAACCGAAATTGTCAACAATTGACATGTCCCCCTGCACATGAAATCCGTCCAATTATATTTTAGTTAATCAGTAACATTCAAATATCACAAAACGATGTGTGTTCAATTAATATAATATACCACAAGTAAAAATTGGAAACTTAGGTAGGTACCTATGAAAGATGTATTTTGTGCTTTGCCTTCGGAATGACAAGCAATTCTCATCAGTTTGTATACAATTAATTTCTTATTGTGGCAGTGAACCATGTTAATTGGCAATCAAAGATTACAGACGGACTGCGGTCCTCTGTGATATCATATATGTAGGACGAAGTTGGTATTCTAGCTATGTATGTCTCAGATCTTATACACAGATACTTCAGTAGAAGAAACAGCTAATTGTTTCAAACTATTTACGAAAACTCAACAATGTTATTCGTGGTCGTTTTTGGTCACAAAGTATCTATGAAGTGTATTTAATTACATCGAATAGGGAAGTTAATTAGTTTATTAATATTTAAATAAACAAAAATAATGTATAGACTGCCATGAATTGATCACTCATTTTGTCTATACCTACCTACTTTCAATAAACAATTTTCAGAAATATTATTACCGTACCTTTAAATGTTTGTATTCATTAGTACATATTTATTTATAAACTATTAATGTATAAAGTTTATGCACAATGCACTTGAATAAAAAACCTATTGTTATAAAATGCATGTCTTATAAGAAATCGTTTTTTTTTTTTAAAAAATTATATACTAACAAAAGAAACAATAGTATTTACTCGTATGAGTTGAAATCGCTTCCAAATATATCCAATGACATTATCCCATACGTAATAGTCTCACCAAAGTCATTCTTAAATTAGGTACTCAAATATTATTTATTATTTGCTATTGTTGTAATGTTTTTTTTTTTTTTTTTATCATTGTTATACGTATGTCACGTCTTTATAGTTTAAATAAGACTTATGAAAAACAAACTGTAACATTGTAAACAGTACTCAAACACTCATGAATGTTGTAAATAATTAATACTAATTATGTATGTTGATTAAACTATATACGCATGTAGTCAAATAACTTTAGCTGATGTAGGCATGTAGCCTTACAACTTTTAAACAAGAAAATTAAAAGACTTACACAGTATTAATTATATTATAGACGCACATGATGACGTCACATAATCACCTATATAATGTATCTTTTAATCTACTAAATTTGAATAATTTAATAAAAACAAAGTTGATTCTATGTGTGAAACACATAGAAGAAAACATCACATATAAATAACAAATAAGTACTAAATTCGTTTTATCATTTTTTAGCAGTTTGAACGATTAAAACGAGATGATCCTTCATATCATAAGTTTTATTTATATATCAATTGGCCCAATTTTTTTTAAGTCATTTACTATTCAAATTTTTACACAAAAAAACCAATGACAATGATATCAGTTTCCTATATTGTTGTAATTTCAAAAATATTATTAGTAAGGAATTTAAAATGTCTACTGTTGCTGTATTACATCATACATTACTAAATGTAGACACAACGACATTTTCAAGATATTTAAATTAGGTTTAAGCTATTTATAAAACCAACCTATTCACACCGTCCAACGTTATTTCCTTACAAGTTAATAACAGCTAGTATTATTACTATAGCAATATATGGCTATTATATTATAATATATTCAATTTTTTTTTGATAAAAAATATTTTAGCCTCCCGCATGACCAATTGAAAAACGAATTACTAATAGAGGTGCCGATATCACTGCCAAATAAATTAATATCCTTCAAAATATAGGCGATAGACGAATCTTTTTTCATGTACAATTATTCATCGTCGAGTTTTAAACACGTCCTTAATGGATTTTACCAGTGACCAACTCAACGACGAGATACACTCAACACCTACTACACAGCAGAGCGACTTCTAGGGTTTTTTTTTATTTTTTAAATCACAACAACCAAAAATGCATTAAAAAAATCATTCTGATCGGAGAAAATTACGCCATTCCGCATAATACGTAACTATTACGAATAAATGTTACCTAAATGGTTAGCAAACTTGTACAATTAATCGCAAACTTAATGATTGTTTGGTTCCTAAATTTATCACCTACACAAAGTACTTCGCAAGAGGTTTAATAATGTGATGTATAGGTACATTATCATTATCAATTTATGTATAACTATTGACAAGCGTACAGTAGTTTAATTGTGGATAGAAATCACGTCGTTAATATTATTATAATCATCATATAGGTATAGGCAAATTCCTCCCACTCCTTAATTGCAGAATTGCATATTAATATATGGCTTTCGTTTTATGATTTAATGGTGTGTATTTTTAAACACATATTAAAGTTAGAACATCACACAATCGTTTCGTAATGGAATGCTTTTTTTCATGTCGAAACAACTTAAATACGAATTGTCTTCTGGTTTTTTTTTATAAATGTATTTACTATATATACACTAAATATTATACTTACAATCAATCGTTGTTTTATTATTTCGACGTATGGGCTACAAGTTGTAGGCTACAACTGTAGTATATTAATATGAGTGTATTTTTTTGTTGTAGGAATACAATTGTTATATTCTATTCGACTCTTTAAACTCCATGCCCCTTGGACCGTATTTTAATATCAAAATATCTATTTTAAACTCGGAGAGATGCGATGAATGATATATTAATATAATATTATTTAAAATTACAATATTGACATATTTTGACGTACCTATTACGACGAAGTGTGTTTTTTTGTAATTTTGTATATGTCTGTCGTCACATTTTGCAGCAGTAAAAATAATTTGATTTTCAGTTTCGAGGGTAGTCACTAGTAGCAAATTGAATGTAGTTGATACTTTGTGTTGGGGGAGGTGTGAATCTTTTAAGGTCGCCTGAAGTTAAACTTTTGACGAAATTGGAAACCCACGCATAAAACAACGATTTCTCCTCAAACGATTTTTTTTATATTGTTGTAATTCAAAAACTATTGATTTCCGAAACTTGAAACTTGAAACTTGACTACAATTGCTTAAATTACGTTATTCCTTACACAATGTAATTTTCAAAATTTTTAGACAAATTTCAAGTTATTAATAGGCATTTAAAATTGTATGCTTAGTTTTTTTTCTACAAATGGTATATTTTTATGCAAGGCCAAACAACTTGACAATTTAACATAAAATCGCATATAACTTTTCCTTACAGCAATAAATAACGGTTTGAACAGTTAATTTAACTGTTTAAAAATATCTTAAATACATGGGTACAATTTTTTTTATCGGGGTTTTAATTTACCATTTGGAAAAAAATCGTCCATGGTCATGAAAATATTTGCAACTAATTTTGTAGTTAATAAATAATTACAACATTTTCAATTTTAATAGTTTATTAGGCTTAAAAATTAAATACACGATTCCTTGTAAGTTTTTACAGAAACCTAAAAATCTCAAAATTACCGATGCACAATTTTTTGTAGACAATAATGAATATTATTCAAGTTTAAATTCACGCTTTTAGTTGTTTTTTTTTGTTATTTTTCTATTATTTTATTAATTTTTTTTTTTTTTTGGTAATATTTAAGTCACGTAATAATTTTAAAGCTCAGTGTATATATTAGCATTATAAAAATATAAACATTGTAAAACATTATTTCTGACTTTCAGTAGTAAAAGGAAATCAAATTCATAAACCATAAGTGATAACTTATATTTTCAATTATCAATTAATTCAGGAATTTAATCTGACTGTCTAAAAAAATAATTACTTTCCAATATCTTTATATTAATCTTTAAAATATTATTATTCTGTTTTAATATTTTACTGTAGAATATTGAACTTTTTTTTATAATTTAAAATATTTAAATAATACGAGATAAATCGAAGATATAATAATTAAATTAAACGCATACAAATGAGAAAAAAACATCTTTATCTCACAATATTATTATAATAGCTTATAGGTTATAGCTATCGGCCAACACTCATCTTTTGTTGTCGTTCACCCTGAATATATTGTGCCATTTTTAATGACTTATGGTCACGATTATTTATTATGAAATTGGCCAACAATAGATTAACATAAACATAATAGATATTTTTAAACTACTCTGTGTTTAAGGAAAACATACTCTAACTTTTTCGTGAATTTATGAATAATGAATATTATTATATAATATTTTGAAACAGTATTGCTAATATAAATACACATTTAATAATAGAGTGTAAAACAGAGGTAGGTACTGTATGTTTTATATTTCCAATTTATAAAACCAATCACTTTGGTCGTTAATCAATATGATAGAATTTTTAATTTTTGAGTCAACAAATACGTCAAATTTTTTTGCATACGTTGAATTTACTCACAACTCAAAGTTACAGGTATATTTTTAATTTCTCAGATATCAGTTTCTTATTTCGGAAATTATCTAATAACAGATTAGTGGTTACAGACTTACAGTATTGAGGAATGTTACCAGTGATACCAGATAGGTGGATATATTGAGGTATAGATAATTGGTTAGTAAAATTATTAAATAATTTAAAGGTAACTAGTTAAATAAAATAAAAATAAAAGATGATTATAATATGAATTTTTTATGCGAATTATAACGTGTTTATGTATAATAATTGAGGAGAAATAATATGCATTTAGCCAAAAGCGTTTTAAAAACTTTTGAGTGTCAATTGAAGATAAATTAGCGGACTAAGTACTGATGGAATTTAAATCTGAAACGAATTGAGATAAAATATTATAAATGGATTCAAATAATTACTTTAGTTGTCTTTGAATGCTTCTGTATAATATGATTTGTTGTAGAATTGCATATGACCGGAAGGAGCTTGGTTTGTGGTATAGCTGCGGGAGACATTTTTGAAGTAAAATTATTAAACGTAACTTTTAGATGATTTTTCTTTTGAAATATTTTTATATTTTTGTATGACAGTGTAACCTTTATAAATTGCAAGATATGCACCGAAACATAAATGCATATGATGGTTATTAATAATAATAATAAAAACGTATTATTAATATTTAATAACAATTACGTTTAAGTATTATAATATAAACCGAATAAAAAGTAATCAATTATTATTTTTATGATCGATGTACAAAAGAGCGATTAAAAAACCTAAAAAAAAAAATAATTATAATAATAATAATTCTTATCTAATTTTAAGCATTTCAGTTTATTGCAAACATTTGTCTAACATTACTATTCAAAATTCAAATAAATATATATGATAATATTGTGATTTTACTAACATAAAATATAACAACATTTTATTACAAAAATCAAAGTTGTAGCTGATATCGAATTAGTAAGTTCAGTTAAGTTGGTATTAAAAATGCAATATTTTTGTAATATATAAGCATGATAGTATGATAATAATGATTCATAACAATGAATATCTAAATTAAACTAATTAGGTATAACACCGTTAAATTCAGCTGAATTCAGGCAGACCTATTGAAATCGGTTTTTTTTTACATTTTTTATGTAGCTATCAGTATTAAGCTATTGCAGCTCGACAATTAAAAAAAAGGTACATATGAGCGGTTAATAACATAAATACTTATAAATAGCCTACATGTATAAATTAATAAGATATAGATTGTTTTCACAATAACAAAATATTTAAATATAATAATATAATGAATAATTGGATAATGAGAGAAATATTATAGGTAGGTATGGAGATAAGCGTTTATGTAAAAGTTTAATTAGTGGACCAATTTAAGGATTTTATATTAGAAATAAATTGCGATATCGCAGTTGAGACGATTGCTAGGGGAGAATTTCCAGTAATAAAGGCATCATCGTAGGATTTTGTTCGAAGCTGACCATTTTTAGAATCTTAGACCTATAGTTTGACGTAGCTTTTGGATAAAAACAATTATATTAATATTAAATCGTATTATTTAGCACACTAATTAATAGGTATTGTTATTAAACCTATTTATGTACATATTTATGTTATATGTATAGCAGAATAGTATAAAACTATATAACTATATAAGTATGTATGATGACAACCATGTATAGCAATATAATACTCTTTTTTTATTTAGTAATTGTTTAATACTCCGAAAACGTAGGTACGCTGAGTAACTGTTGTTTAATACCCATAAGTAGTCATCAAGCCATTAATAGTACAAACATAACCATAAACCTACTAAAAAGACACCAAAAATCACTGCTTAAATCGCGTAGAAATAAAATAAATCATCGATTACAAATACTATTCCTAAGAAACCCGTACTTATCATAAATGTCACGATGCTAAAATGAATCTTTGAATCGTTTGGATAGAAGCGAAGGTCTTATAATTAATTCTTGCAGTTAAATTATGGGTTGACTCAAATTCGAGACGCTAATGATAAACGAGTTAATCATAAAGGTGAATAATTGTTGATTCTATATATGTTCCATTGAATGTAGGTTGCATGTTTTGTCAAAATCAACAATAATATATTATTATACAAACTAATAGTGGGTAATAAAACTTGATACAAACTAAATATCGAGTAATTATTATTAATCTAAAATAACAGAAAATGTTTTTTACACGGTACAGGAATCGAACCTGAGAACATTTTATATTTGTGAGCTTATATTAGTGTAGCTAATTTTCTCAGTTTTCTGGAAAATACTGTGAAATTTCAAAGAGGCCCTTAACTAGAATTTCAATTGTTTGAATTACTTTAGGGAAATTACATACAAGTATACAACCATTCTACAACACTTTATATACCCGGAAAATTATCATTTAATATTTGAAATTAACATAATATTATCCTGATGTAGTAAACTATTTTTTAACTTACACCATAGATTATATACATTGAAATTAAAATATTCATACACCATACTTGGAATACATTTCAAACAAATTGTTCAAAATAATTCAAAAACTATATTATTAATATCATACAGAAAAACAATTAAGTTTCAACCATCCCCGAATCATAACCAGATAATATTATACCAATACACTATTTTCCGTTCTGGATACATAAGACTAAATATTTCATATGTTTTATGTTTTATGTCATACCATTATTTAACTGAACAAATAAAATGTTTTTTTTTTTCAAAAAAAATTTACACATTATTTTACATTTATCGAACTTTATTTTATGTTATAGCTACAAAGTTATATCAATACAGGGGGGACTGGCTAAATATTACATACTAAGGCAATATGACACTTTGATGTTTCGTTAAGAAATACTGATATTTAAGATCCAAAGAGTCTTCAGTTACATGACTTATAAACCCTAACACACGATTATATGTGTTAGCTCCATATGATGCTTGTACCTTAAAACAAACTTGTATTTTGTATTTTTTTTTTTTTTTTTCATTCTGAATACCTATTTCATTTTTAGATACTACATTTTGTCGAAATTAAGAATTAAGATTGTTAATTTTAAGTTGCATAAAAGAAAGTAAGCTATAGGTACTATAGTACTATTATAAATAAGCCTAGTACTAGTCATTTTGTATTAAGAAACTTAAATAAAACGTATACTACCTCTTGCAAAATGACGTAGTCTTTGTAAGCTATGTTATACAAAGCTACACTTTTATTAAGCTTTGTCAAACTAAGTGACTATATATTTGGTGGTAAGTTGTTCTTATAATTAAAATTTTACATAGGTGGTTGAAATTATATAAGTAATTTAAAAAAAAAAAAACTTATTTATTTTCTATATGGTCGCTTGTACAAACAGTGTAGGTATGCAATTTCATTTGAGCTCCCTGGTCAAATTCCATAGTTCCATAAATCACATAAAAAGTGAACTCAATTCTTTGTAACATAATAAATGTATTGTTTGACTGGAGAAACGTGTGCGTAGTATTAGTTCAAATGTGTAGAAATATTTTCCGGAATTAACTAATAATACAATTCGTTATACTAATAATTACCATTTACAAAATGGTATGTCATATTAAGCCAATCTTTCCTAGTCGAATTTAATGCACAAAAATAAAATGAAATATAGCTTGTAATTTATTTATATTATTATTTATATAAAATACACCAAATTATATTTAATATGAATAGTGATTCATTGACCATTGTTTTATTTTTATATAAAGGGTGATTTCCTTCCGCTTACCACAGGTTGAGAAACGCAGGCCTACAGTATAAAAGATTGGTACTTATTTAAAAAAAAAAAAGATGTTTATATTGCCATAGAAGACTGCTTAAATATAGTAGTTTCGTCAGGAAATTCTCATAATATATATAAGTACATTTCAATGAATTGATCGTGTTTAATTATATGTAAAGTTACACTAATTGTTATACTAATTGCTCCATGAATAATTTTAGTACCTCAACAGACATTCATGTACACAATTAGTTAGGTATATCCGATTAAATAATAACTGATATTAGGTGATAATTACTATACCAAAAGGAGAACTTGTTTTTATATCGAACGTTATAACAATGTGTAAAGTAGGGTGGTTGAATTAAAAATTATATTTTAAATAAATACCTACATATTATAAATGAATTAGATTTTTAATTTTTAACTTTAGAGTGGCGGTCCTGAGCGATGTTTACAATATGTGTATTGATGTTAATTTATTGCAGTACAAATCTAACACGATCGAGTCTCAATAACTCAAATATGTGGGGAAATAAAAATAAATTCGACTTATGTATTTTTCGAGTTGAGAAACACAACTTAAAAACTCTTCAAGAGACGAGAAATTAATTCGAGTTATCGAGGTTTTCGAGTAATTGAGATTCGAGTTATCTCAACTCTCCAATTATGCGCATCGCCAATAACGAGCCCTCTTTTTCCTTGTTTGAGCCAAGTTTCCTTATTGAATTTTATTTGTATTTGCTTTTAACTATTGTATTGACTATCATAACTTATTTCGTTTTACATTTAGTTATTATTATATTGTTACTTATTATTAAGTCATTGTAAGTAATATCTTTATATACCTACTTCATATTGTTTTGGGCCCCGGCCTGTATAATAAAATAAATATAATATATTATGTCCCTATTATTCCATTTAGAATAATAAAAATTAATAAAATATAGTGCATTCTGTGAATTATGATAGTTTTTATAGCTTTGGTTTTAAGGCGAATAGATTAGGTACCTATCTAATGTTTTACTTTTTAAATCCTTTAATAAAACTGCGAAATGTTTATACCATTATTGCAGCCACAACTATTGTTAGAATTATAATATTTTATTTCTCTTTCACTATAGGTATCCATAAAATTAACGACCAATATTCGAAATCGACATTTTAATAAACCTTTCTATATAATGTAAGGTTACGACTTTCAGAGTGAGTACTCATTGACTACAAGCTGATAACCTACATGTATAATGAATTGTGCTACACTAGATACTTTATCCAATTAAATATATTGTTGTCATGAATGCGCTACAATACAAATTCATATATTTAAAACTCGGTTCAATAAATAATAATTTTCCGTTATTCAGCAGAAAACTTTTAACAGTTTACTGTTTGTTCATTATAGTATTTATAATATTTGACTTAGAAATAATATACCGGATGATTCATCAATCATTCTCAGTGCTCATCAACATTTGTTCTTTGAGTGATTAATTTAATCAAATTTCGAATTTTGCAATTTTTAAGTATGAAAATATAAACAAAATAATATGTATAAAATGATTGAATTTTCTAATACTTTCATTTTTAAAACCATTTATTGAGTACCTTGTTGCTATACCATCTACTTTTTTTTCAAATGATAACCACCAGGTTTTCCTGGAAATTATCAGAGGTTTATTGAAAATGTTGAAGTATCTGAATAAAATTCGAACGTGTAGTTTTTGAGTAATAATTTAACTTTTTATGCTTAGGATAATATCTAGTTCATATAAATTATAGTAGTTAATATATTTTATCTATATTTTATATTTCATAACTTATAAAATAATCTAATTGTAATTATATATGTACTAGATTAAATATTACTTACGTTCTATGTTGTATTATGATTTGTATTAAAATTAAGGACTATTATTCTTAATAAGCACATAAGCACATTTTGATAACCCAGAAACAACTCTTTCAAATTTTAATTAAAATGCATCCTGTATATTACCATGTTGAGGTACACTAGCAATTTTTTTACGCGTGTTTACGTAAATGTTTTAGGAGTCAAATAACAATAGTAAGCAACATATATAATATGTAAATATCAATTCGATTGAAATCGGAGTAACCCGTATGCAACAATGTTTTTTAATCATTCTTATCTCTACACTTTATATTTTTTACAGTAGGACGACAACTTGTATGCTGATTGCTCATCCTCAACTATTGAATTTGAAATCATTATTTTATTTTCAATGAACCTGAAAAGGTTTTGTAAATAAAAGAATGTGCTGAAATGACAAATAAGTAATAACTCAATAAAATTAATGTTTGTACGTAGTACGTACCTACATAAAACCTTACTTCCATGGTTTATTTAATACATTATATTGTATTAAAGTATACTATCGATGATGAATAAAACAACTTGGGATAGTATAATGTGAGGTGGGGTCGTGTTTTATTCACCGTGGAGTAAATAGATAAATTAAGAGTAAATATGCTTGTAGCATTGACATTTAAAACATAATATAATCGAGATTAATCAACGTAACGCATGTAATGATAAATAGGTCCTTATTATAATACCTATGCATTCCATTTGCTTATGTCATAACTCATAAGCCTCATTATTATATAATATACAATTTGTTTTAATAAAATAAAATTCATAATATTAATGTGTTCATAAATTTAGTCCTTATGTAGGTACCTAGGTTTAGTCGGTTATGACTCAGTGATAGAGTACCTACAAATCTATTTACCAACCGGTAAGTCAACGTCATTCTATTACATTAAAAATACTGATAAGTATTAGATGTTACATTTAGGAAAACTTATAGTGGGATTAGGGAGTTCACAATTAGTTTACAATATTGATTTTAATGTAGAAGATAAATATCAAAAAGAAATGACAAATAATTAATTATTTTAATATAGTTAGAAGACCATTACATGAAATATTTCGTATATATATTTTCAATAATATTCAATAGGTTAGTATATATATATTCAATTAAAATTGACTTACAAATTACTGAAAAAAATTTGATTTGATATGCATATAACAAGAATGATACGAGAGTTTTGGGTAGATGTTGGATACAAGTTTTATAAACGTTTGAAGTTCATATTTTTACAATATTGGATATTCACTAGATTTCTCATGTAGTTAATGAGTTTTGAGTGGTTTACGGACATATTCAGTTTTCAACTTTTTAATTTATTGTCTAATTAGTTTTGTAAAAAAAGAATGAAAAATGAATACAAGGCTCCTGATATACTGTTACTTTAGCAGTTTAAGAATATTAAAAATACATAGATACGATTTTTTTTTTAAACATTTAAGTTCGATTTTTGACAACATTTATCAAATTTATAATTTAATAATTATTTTGTAATTAAAAATGTTCAATTTTCATAGCTAAGGATTGAAAATTTAAAACAAGGTTCCACGTAAATATGTTATAATATATAAATTACCTACTTTATTCACAATAATATCATCAAATATACTTAGTAATATCATAGGCTCAATGACCGTCTTCTCTCAGAATCGTTTTTCTGATAAAATGATAATATTATATCATTGAATTCAAATTTAACACCATCCATTACAGTGACCCACTCGTCACCTACTGTACAGCAGAGTGACACCCACTTTTACACATTTAAAAAAAATAATGTATTTTAAGCATCGGAAACTATGGCCATTGGCATTTTGTAGGTTGGTCGATAAACACGTAAATGAGGAGCTAGAAATCGTCACTAAAAATCCAGGGTGGTCACCCATCCGGGAACTAGTGACGCTGGCCGATGCTTGACCTCAGAATACGTTATTAACTGAGGCCAACAACAAAGCCTCACCGGGTAATTTTTTGAAGTTTCGCATCTTATTTAAAATAATGATTAAAAGTTGTATTCATTTTTATAAAAACATAATACATACATAGATTTTAACTAAATTTAAATTAAATTCAATTGGTAATGAGTTTTTGAATATGTGTTTTTCACATTAATATTTAGAATGGAAAAAAATAACTTTGTAACTAAACAAAAAAAAACGGAGGAGAGTAGGTAACGGGCTCTGCTGTAATGTTGTAGGTGTCGGGTGTAACTCATAATTAAGTAAGTCACTATATATGTATAATGTATGTGTGTTAAATTTAAATTTAATGACAAATTATTGAATACGAAAAACGATTTTGAATGAAGACGATCTGTTAGTCTATATTACTATATGTATGTTTTATGTTATATTTATGTTGCTATTAAAGTAATTTATTTTACTATTAGTAATACGATACATATAATTGATTATTGCCCAAAGCATTGCATTTGAAAATGTGTATATAAAATATGAACTTTAAAATAGAAACATAATACTATAGGTACGTTGAAACTTAAAAGTTTCAATTAAATAATTCCACGAATAATATTTTTAAACTACAACAAAATATCTAAAAATGTTATTCTTTGTTTAAATATCTAATTTTGTCCAAATTTTAAATTAAAATGTCTATGAAAAATATCTGTGTTTATAATATATTTTTCTGTCATTTGGTTATAATATGAACAACATAATATAAGGAACCTTATATTACATTGTTAAGGTTTTTGACAGAGTGTAAATGTTTCTTCGGTATTTGAAGAAAAAGACTAGAAAAATCGGAAATGTCAAAAGCTCAATAAAATTCAAAATATTTTGACTATTATAATTTAAACATTTGGTGAAATTTTAAGTATTTATGGTTATTAGTTTTAGAATTGCAACCAAATAAGAAAAACGATTTTGTCGAAAACAAGTTTTGAATACAAATTTCAGTCTTTCCCTATTTTAGATTCTGAGTGAAGTGATGAATGTATTGATTTTACAATGATATGTTTTTTATTTTTTTTTATTTTTATTTTAATGAGTTATGAGTTATGACTTAGGCCCTTATATATATCATATATTCATATGTACATTTTTTTTTCAATGTGGCCCTTAATGAACATTTGAAAAAAAAATATGGCCCACGTGGTTCAAAAGGTTGCCAACCCCCTGACTTAGGGAAACCTTGTTTTAAATTTTCAAATCTTTTTGCACATACAGGTAAAACATAATACATGGAACATAAATTGTTCACACCTATGACATAAGTACAAATGTATAATATGTTGTGGTCAAGAATATGATTCACATATTTATGAGCAATAATTTCCTGTTATTTAACGATGAAAAAAATTTATGTAAGTTCAACAAATATAATATAATTTACAATTTTCTTTTTTTCTTTTTTTACTTTATATTTTATAATATTTTCTTTGATGTGTGGGGGGTCAATAATATCACTTTTTTGCATTCGTTTTCTGTATAGAGATTTGAGAATCAAAAATTTCAGGTAGTAAACATTCTTCGTAAAATCTGAAAAGTATAATAAACGCTAAACTTAAAAAAATACCAATAGAATTTTACTAAAAATTCATATATAGAAACCAAAATTACAATAACATTTTAATTTACTATTTACAAACAATTGCAATTTAAAATTTGATTCCATTTTTTCTTTCCGAAATACTTCTGAGTAATTAATAACTTCGAGTTTGTTCCACTTCGGAGTAAATATAAAAAAGTTGCTCTGCTGTACAGTAGGTTACAAGTAAGTCGCTGTAATGGACGGTGTTAAATTTGAATTCTTTAATATAATATCATTGTATAAGAAAAACAATTCTGAGCGAAAACGGTCAGTCAGCCTATGACATTACTAAGTAATAAGTATATTTGATGATATTACTGTGAATAAAGTAATTTATATATTTACCTATTTACGTGGACCACTGTTGTAAATGTTCAATATTTAGCTATAAAAGTTGAACATTTTATACATTTTTAACTACAAAATAATTATTAAATTTTAAATATGATAAATTTTTTCAAAATTCGAACTTTAAATGATTATAAAAAAAAAAAATTGTGCCTATGTATTTTAAATATTTTTCAACTGCAATTGTTACAATATATCAGGAGCCTTGCATTAAATTTTCACGCTTTTTTATACAACAAATAAAATTTTATTGATATTTATAGAAAAAAAAACTAAGAAAATTGGAAACTAGAAATGTTCCTAAACAGTTCAAAACAAATCAAAATGTTTGGAAAATGTTATCGTGTATAGAAAATGCAAATATAAACTACCAGTGAAAATTTCATGTATATTACGTTCATTTGTTTTAGAGTTAAACCAAAAACCAAAATCGATTTTGGGTAAAAATTCACGTTTTTCTTTAATTTTTATGTTGTTTTGCAAACTTTTGAAAACTATTGGGAATTTTAAAATTTGACCTCCCAAATGCAAAAACTAGATTCACTTTAAGATACTGTTGAAGAAAATTGAAGCCGTTTTACTGCCCTAAACTGTGATGACAAACACAAAAATTTTAAAATTTTAAAAAAAACACACACATCATTGTAAAATCAATACATTCATCGTTCCAGTCAGAATCTAAAAATAGCATAAATTCCGTTTTGCGAGGCCTTAAATCTGATAGTAGTAATTACTGTTTTCAATTTTCTTTTAACTTGATTGTATGGTTTTTATTTATTAAATACGAAATCTAAAAGCAACATTATTATTTTAGTGGATATTGTAATCAATTTACAATACATTTTCATCTATAAACTATTATTCGAATAAAGTATTTTTTATATTAAATACCCCTGACTACGAAGTACAAAAATAGGTATAAAACTAACCTTTTTTTCAATAAGAACTTATACCAAACTTTCATAATATTTAATGGAAAACGGACATTTGACTTCAACAGTAGCATTATCTTCAAACCATCTATAATTATAACGTTATATAAAATAAATGGTTTTTTTGTGTGTGAAAAAAAAATAGGACAACACATATCAAAAAATGAAAATTCTCTAATATATTGATATAGAACCATATTTTTTATTTGTATTATTGAATTTAATTTATTTAACACTTTCTATACTGATTAAACCAGTGCATGAATCAAAATATATTACTGCCAATAGTAAAAAAGAATAATTGCTCTTAAAAATTGTCATTTTTTACAGCTTTTGGAATTTCAGAGAATTCTAGTTTCCCGTGTTTTTCAGGAATTCCTGAGGACGGGAATATTCCCTCCCGGGATCGTTTCCAAGAATTTCTGGGAGCGCTAACACTAATTAAGTCTAATAAATGTATTGTTTAGTAAATAAAAATTAGGTCTAATATTCTCAATATGGTAGAATAACCCCAGCAGGAATTTGTTATAGGTACTTGCATATTATACACCGTGAATGATATAATGTTGCCATTTATTATATCTGAATATTAAATTAATTACATAATTACATAAATATAAAATTGCTGAATACCTAGGTATATGAATAATAAAAATGATACTCATAAAACTTTCTTACAGCTACTGATCGACATCTTTAAGTAGATGATGGAAAATTATTCCAAGATTTGATTCGTCTTGTAAATTATGTCATTATTACATATTTCTACAACGAGGCAACCCAAAACTGAATAATACAATTAAAAATTAAAATAATAAAAAATCAAAATAATTATAGCTCTAAAATAAAATAAAAGGGAGTACTGTTTAAAAAAAAAAAAAAAACCGAAATCGACGTCAACACGCAGATTGTCAGCAATACAATATTCTTAAAAAATAATGTGTCGTTTCATGGTTAAACAATACGTTACTGGCTTTTACAATCATTTTAATTTATAGCAGATCTAGACTAGTGGCGTACCTATATAATGTACCTATATGCGCTGGTTCCAAAAACACTCATCCTGATTTTACATATTAACATCCATTTATTTTTTCACCATCACTGATAATTTTGGGATAATACTATGCAAATGCAATGTTTTTTACAACAATTAATTCAGCACACCCCAAGCAATACTGATTTAAATACAAATATAATAAAAGATAATATCCTATATAGTCATCTATCTTATTATCCTATGCTGACACACCGTCTCCGAGCAGAACCGTTCTTCACGGACATAATATGGCCCAACTTTTTTTATTCCCCCTGACAAGTTACCAACAAGATTACCCTAAGAGAAACACTGAAATTGAAAATCTAAGCATTTTTACTGTCCCAAAAGATTATGATATTCTATAGTATTATAACTTATATTTGACTAATTCAGTCGTACTTACTTCTATTTAGGTACTTGCAGATTTTCTAATATTTAATATATCAAGTGTAATAACTTAATTTATGTTTAGGTATTATATAATATTTGACATATAAATATATTTATATTATATCATAGGTTATAGAGGTAGTGTATGTTACGTTTTCACCGTAACAATAGCTT
>WHPZ01574407.1:0-16148 GCA_016617965.1 Macrosiphum rosae | reverse complement strand
CGTATACAGATTTCAAATTAATTGATTTCTTTACGTATTAAATTTAAATCAGAAACAACACGGTCAAATCAGTATATTTTGAATTACCCTCTAAAATTATTAAACCCAGTTAAATGTATACCTATAGCCAATAGGTACTTATTTTTAAATGAGTGCTTAGAATATATTATAATACAACTATAACAATCAGACCTTGAAAAAAATTAAGTGTTCTAAAATTGAACTCAAACTACAGATAGTTATTTAAGCAGTTAAGCTGTTAGTTAATTCCAAACTTTTATTGTACGCAATGTGGGTTCAATACGTTTTTAGTAAGTTTTCTTTATAGAGACACTAATGACCACACGGCGTGCGTTTATCATTATAACCATTAAAGTACTTTAAGAAGTTTAAAAAGTTTTTTGCGCTTAATTAATTTTAAAGACCAACTGCGGTACATATATAACTAAAATGTAACTATGTGAATGTATACCGGGTGATCCATTTAACGTAGGACATTAATCTATAAGCTATATTTATTTACATAGTAAAATTAATAATAATGATCTAATATTTAAATAATTATTACTAATAAACTATAAAAGTCCAAAATATGATTTCATAGATGAAAACACTCCAAATAATATAAAACACGATTTTTACTGTAAATTGTTAAACAGGCCGATATTATAATTTAAATAAATCAATTTAAAAAAAAAAAAATTTACAGAAAGGCGGTGAATTCCTGGAGAATTAGCCAGTATATCATATTATTATATAAGTAAAGTAGGCATCTGAAAAGTTTGAAAAATAAATAAAAAATGATTTTCATTTTATAGGTGCATAGTAATAATATTATAATAAATTATTAAAAAAAAAAATTTTATTTATGTTTAGTGTTCAGAAATATATTAAACAATAACGGAGATCGTGTACAGAAGCTATATGTTATGTACTCGCATTGAGCATATATGCATTCAGAATTCGCAAAGAGAAAAACTTGGTCATCAAGTCTCGTTCAAATTTCCATTTCCATTTTATGTACTGCTATTATTATAAAATGTATTTTTAATTTAGTTTGTGTCGTTAGTGCATCTACTGCAGTTGTGCGTATACTATATAGTATTATAGCACTGTATATCATTACAAACAGTTTGACGAGTATATAAATTATACACTATACGACGTGTTATAAAACAGAGAAAAGCCTTTCGGACACATAATTTATATTTAATAATAGTCTACTACAACAACTGTAATGATATGTATCACGTGCAGAGATCCATCGACGTTTGAATGAAACATCTAATAATTATTATTTTTCAATTGCAAGTAGTTGTATATTTTATCGATTTTGAGGCACACGATATTATACTCTTATAATAAGGCCATAATATAGCTGTTTCAATATTATACGTAGAATTTAATTGGTTTGCATTGTGTTTCTTACGCCAAATAGAAAAAAAAACGGGTCTTCGGTATATAATTCCATAGGGAAATAAGACGCAATCGTCTAATGGATCTAATGAAACGAACGAAAACACATGAAACGAATATAGCTACTGTATGAATGTCCACCGAAATCGAAAGTAAAGTGTTTGGAAAGTAAACACACACACGCACAAACGTACATATTATTATTGCATTGTGTATTTGTGTGCGAAATAAAACAGTGGAAAACTGAATATTTTTCATTAAACGATGATACTCCATGTACCCATCATGTATGTACCTATTATCGTTGCTTTTGTTCGTCGTTTGGGACGTGCTGGACCACGAAACTTACAATAAAACTGCGATGATATCATATATTATTATAGTATAGAGACTCGAGCATATATTATTATGATAGTATAATAATAATTGGTGACACTTGCAGCACGTGGTTTCCAACAGTAATTTGTGGGGTATCTCTATTATAGGTTATAAGATAATACGAAATTGAATGCGTGAAACGAACACGTTTCAATGCATTCTTGACGGAAATAAAACTTTTCGTGGTTGCGACATTTTTCTCTCGCGATAACTACACTAGGCGAACGAAAACTCTAATAATTCCTTCGATCTAAATAATAATATATAATTCAGGGACCGACACAAAACACACACTATTATTATTGTTATTATTACTGTACGGTGTCATTATAATAATATTATTATTATGGTATGTATCCGCAATGATCTATTATTATGTCCACACAATTCGATCGATGGTTTACAACAGAGGCGAATCGTAATTGAATAAACGCCGTCAGTTCAGGTCCAATTTTCAATAGCCGAAAATCTGCATTTATAATTCAATGTCATTGTTTCGAATTTTCTTTTCCGATACACACCTCGCATTACGATCCATGTATTATTAGTATACCCTGCACACAGGCATATATTGCTGTATAGTACGGTCTGACCGATTTCCCATCCAGATCCGCCATTAGCCACGGTGGAATCGATTACCATAATGTACACACCAGTTTATTATACTTGCACATCCGCAACGCAAAGCATCCACCCGCGGTCACCTGGTTACGGGTTGATAACCATACCGTCTCCCGCGTACCTGTAACCTAGAAATTATACCAAGTGCGTTATCTGGGTCGGATAGGACGCCTGCGTATAATACAACTCGCCGCCCGCAGGCTCCGTATAAACATCGGACAATTAAACCTTCGTGCGCAGACGATTTTAGACGGTTAAAAACAGCACCGCGCGATCCTAGATGGACGTTTAAACACTTAATTTGTCCGGCATCGTAACTGGAACGTTTTCGTCGCAAATGACCATTATACTATCACGTATATAAATAAATATACTCATTGATTGTACATAGGTATACATTATATTATAAGTTGGCCTGCACGTCGCATTACATTCTACGGCCCTGCGCCTGATTGATTTTTCATACAGCGATAATGGTATATGAGTGGTACCTGTCATCCACGGTTTCGCTTAAACGTATATTACAATGTTTATTGTCGATTTGACGATTTTATATTCTACGATTCGAGTTCAAACGTCGAAAGCGGTCTACATATTATTTTACCTTATTATTATTATTATTATTATTATTGTGGAAATTTAACGATTACGTTTACTGTATAGTAACAAGTACGTCATGTCCTGCACTGCCTACTATAATAATAGGAATACTATATTAGTGCTGTGTGACGTATTCGTCATTAAATTGTATATTATTATCTCATATTATAATAGGTCGTCATACATTGGTACAATCAGAACCAAATATTTGTGTAGGGGGGCTCCTTAAATCGATTAGTGAGTACATGGGCGTATAGAGGTGTTTTGACCCTACATCATCCTTGAAGCTCTAACATTGTCTTTAAGTGAACTATTAATACTGTACTACTATAGGTACTACTACTATGGAAAAAACGGAATCATAGTAAAACACTATTATATTAAAAAAGTAATTTTAATTAACAATGAATACAACAATCTACATAGTGATTCTTAAGATTTTTTTAAGTTTTTACTTTTTGGAATGACTGGCCATATTTTTAATTTCCTATGTCTATGCAAAATATTTCTTCGAGAAGTTCAATCTACACAAATTGATTTTTAAACGATTGTTCAATTAGTAATCAACTTATAAATATTTAAAGCTCGGACCAGTGGAGTGGTAGAAAAATATCCCACAAAATGTTGGTACTTTACTCCACTTCTCCAAAATGTTCGAACTCCTTAAATTATTGGCCATTGGGGAATATATTAGTATTTTTGGATTACTTAGCCACTCTAGCCCTCCCGATTTGCGGCTTATGCAACAAGTCATTGAATGCATATTATTATTTATATTATAATCTCGATAAGTCGGCATAACTGTTATTAAGGCACACGCGTATACGTTATATTCCCTCCGACTTGCAGGTAAATTACTTCTACATATTATTATTAATAATATTATGTACACACGCATTATATTATAATGTACTAATACGTCGGGGTCGTTAAAATTCTGTGCAACAATACAAGAGCAATAGGTAAATTTGTCGGTTTTTTTTTTACGAAATTTCCAATATTTTGTAACGTCAAATTCGAGTGACCCTGTGTTCATATTATAATCATGCAGGTAGATTTAACTTTCCTGCGTTTCCAATTGTGTTGCATAGCTAATGAGATTTATTATTATTATTTTGTGTTATAATAAAAACTGTTTCAACACGTGTAAACAATAACACATTTTTTAACACGGCCGAGACGCGCGTGTAGGCATTCGCTTATTGTTTGAGACAAACAATCCGAAAAATAACTCCGACCTCTGTGCTGATCAACCGAAATCGAGAACACGGTAAAACATTTAGTCACCAGTGTCACTACTCGAGTTATTTTAATATCGGTACCATATTCGAAGACTGAAATATAAAAAAAATTAACGTTTAACTGGCTTCAAGATAATATTACAATATAACAATTCGGAGTTGGAATAAGTGTCGTCGAAATTATTTTAATTGAAAATGGAATTTCGTTATTTCGAAACGCGTTTATTATATTACGCATATTTTATTACAATATATGTTAACTCACAAAATAATTAACGTCTACATCGTGGTCCGTTTAAAATCGTTAAAGCGATTTAATCTCCACGGGTATAAGCGATACGATTTCCGTCAGGTTCAACTGTATAGATAAAAAAATGCGTATAGTCCGCCACCACCCGTAGTGATTTGTTCTCCGTCATAATTGAACGATGAAAAAATATATTGAGAGAACGTTAATTTTTTCTTTATATATATATATGGGTAATATAGATTGCTTTAATGAGAAACGTCTAACAAAAACCATGTAAAACAAATTATAACATGCACAAACAAGAGAATGCGTACGAAAATGTAATTTACTGTTTTCTGTGCATAAAAATGACACACTTTCCAATGAAGCTTTATATGAAAACGAAAATTAAATTCCCGCTACGGCGGATGTACCTGTTCCGTGCAGGATTATCCGATTGTCGATGGAAAATCCACAGTTGGATATCGAATCGATATCGAATTTATTTCAAATCGAAAAGTAATCCGTCAAAATGATATAATATTTACATTACCCCGGGCGCATATAGCGCATAAGTTCCAATTGGTTTGCAAATGCAATGGTCGGAGGAATTGCGTAATATAATACTATGTACAGATGTATACATAATGTTAAGACATCGGATATGTTTTTAAATTAGAAATAAAACCATACTATATACGCCGTGTCTTTGATAATAGGTATACTGCTGCGAATCAGAATTTTTATTCCGGACGACGGAAAAGTTAAGGTTAATTTGGAACACCATATACACCGAGTATTAAATAACGAATTGAACAAAGTTTGAGTCACATATAGAGTTGGTACAATATTTAACGGGCAACTAAGTGCACGGGTTCAGCTGGTTAGAAACAATAAACCATACTATACGACGTGTGACGTGTCTTTGTTTTTATACTATATAGGTACCTAGGAGGCGCCTTTATTCTATGATATTAAGACGAAAAACAAATCTGGTCATATTGTCTGGTAATGAGTAGAGTTCGCACCACTGCAGTGCTTTGTTTGAATCAAAAGACGAATTTTTCCAAATATATTCACAATGCAAGTCAAAGACATTATCGTTTTGTGGTTTTTGATGATTTAGTTATTCGCGTCTATTATAATATGAGTGGATGAGTGACGACTTCTATGTTTCTAACTCTTTAGAAAATGATAATCACTACCAAACTGGACTTAAGATATGAAATTAACAAAATCGTTTTATTTAGATATAATATTTTACATCCAACACACGCAAGATATGTATATTCATTTTTTTTGTTATTTAAATGGATACTATATAATCGATCTGTTAAGTGTCAGCAATTGTATTATTAATAATAATATGTTATGTAAAATATTCAATGTGTTGAACACACTTGTGGATATTTTGTTCCTAAATTCACTGTATCCGGGGTCTTGGTATACCTTTCACGCAGACACCGTCATATCATAAAAATACAATGTAATTTCAATTATAGTAAACGCAGAGTACTTTAATCACTTAAAAATTTAAAATCGATTAATTTGGGTACTGTAATATATTAATTATACTAATCATTAGTCAATTGTGAATAAGTGAATTCAGTAAATATAGTTATAACTTATAAGCTTTATCGATAGAATTATTTAATGAAATGTTTAATATTATGCTTAATTAAAAAATGGTTGTTACATCATCTTAACTAAATTACAAAACCTCACCTTAGCTTAATGTTAGTACAAAATACACAATAATTATAATACATTATACACTGTATCATATTATACTTTAATAACAAAATTACTTTTCTATTTGCTTATTGTTGAAGTGCCACGTACATGTATAGTACCTATGTATAGTATATAATATTATGTATTCAAAATATAATAATTATTATGTCAAAACATATTAACAAATTTTTTGCAACCATTTTATAAAATACTTTGGCATCAAAGGAGAGTATTGTAAATTCAAGCAAATAAAATCGTAATCAATGATCGACGATGACGATCCAGTAAAAGGAAATATGAAGTCACAACGTTATATCAAGTAGGTTTAGATAACACAACATTACACTATAACAGTATATACATAAAATTATAATTCATACCAACAACGCCAAATCATTGGAGAGTTTCGACCTATAATATGCTTATAGAAAGAATAAACAACGCGTACATATATTATTATGTTATTATTCAAATATTTAGCTTTGCAATTAAATTTAATGCCACCGTTACAACCTTTCACGGCATTTCTCGTACCTATAATTTGTATAAATTAAAACCGAAGAATAGGATGATAAAATCGCGAAGTAATTAATGTATATCTGCTTATAACCGGAAAACATACATTGCAGCGGACCGGACCAGTTCGTTAATAAAAACGAACAAAATATTACGTAGTCAGGTGAATTTTCCTGGACGCGTGTTACGCATACTGTCGTTGTATTATACTAAACATCGTATATAATATATATATATATATATATTATTATTTGAATAGATTTCATGTCAAAGTGTTACGATGTCAGTGAGACGAAATTTCTGATTTTGTTTAAGACGAGCGGCGAAATTGTGACTAGCTTTTGTAAAAAAATTGTCCTACTCTTCTATGGGTAACCTTACGTCTCTGATTAAGGGAATGACCTCCACCAATTAATTACAAATATATTATCATTAAATCAATTTTGATACCTATGTTGAAAGTTGAAACACACATTATTATATAGATCGATGATATAAAACGTAAAACATGATATTATTATAGCTATGGGAAATATAATATATGAATTTAATGTGTATATGTACTTAAAATGTCACTAACTATACACCTATAATGAGTATACATAATCACAAATATATTATATCCATTTATTCTATAGAAAAAATTATCATTTAAATTTGTAACAAAAATAAATAAAAACTTATATAAGAAAAGTTAAGTGAAACTGCAAAACGGCTATTATTTTATAATAAACATTCCCATCATAAATGGTTACTGCTATATTAATAAAGCATTACATTTTCTGAAAACCTATCTAAATTGCTAACGAAAAACACTATTCAAGATTAAATTTTCCACATTTTTACATTTAGACTCGTATACACTGTTATATAATATATTAAATAATATAATATATTGGAACAATTGGCGTGCAGATAATATTCTTCAATCTAACGGTAGATATCGATTGATATTATAAATAAAATACATTATACTGACTGGCGACTACCGTCTACCCTGTTTGGTGTTTATATTTTATACTAATAAATCTAAACTTAAAAAAATATACTTACGTAAATTTACCAACAATTTTTTTTTTTTTTTTTATAAAATTCCTACCGCCGGTTATGATAGGTGTTTCGTGCACACTAATGACAGCTGTCTACTGTACGATAAATCCGATACCCAGTATAAGTTACGTAAATCTCTAACGAGTGAAGTCCCAAATTAGACCCATTTTGCATAATATAGATAATATATAGCGATGTGCGACAACCATAATATATTATTTACACGATATGCTGCAGATGCGGCGAATAAATAATTAAACCGTCTACGACGCGGTATTCCGCGGAGTTCCCACCTGCTTCGAAAAATAACTCTGCATAATTTATTATTTACATACCGGCTGCAGGTACAAAAGTATATATACACACGTATACATATTATATTATTACATAGGTAGAATCGGAAATTAAAACGAATTCGTTAAAATGTCAAAAGGTCTGTTATGTATATAGGTACCCGGTGTGTGCGATCGTGCTCGATATGGATCCTGCATTACACGGTCGACACAATAACAACCCCACGAAAGTGGAAATGGGACGACGAACAATGAGAAGCTTTATAATAATATATTTATGTGAGTTGCTCGACAATGTGCACTTTTCGGCGGTTTGCCGTTCAGAATATATTACTATAAATACGAGATCCTATATTATGTACGACATGACGTTCCGGTAAAAGCATTTGAATTAGATTATTTTTTTCGTCACGAAACGAAACTTAATTTTATTTTCTCTATGTTCGACGATATAGGTACTTGGTTATTATTTTACTCACCATTGGCTGTGGCAACGGACGTGATGGCGACGATGGTGATTATGGCTGATAAGGAGACGGCGTTTGGGCCCATCCTTGGAAACCCGACCTGAAAACAATACAATCGATCAGACATTTGCAGCTATTATAGGTATTACGGCGCGAGTGTAATATTATGAAATAATATTTTCCGCAATTTAATAGTAAAGCGGTGCAGGTCGATACCATAATAATATGATAACCAATCAACGCGATTTAATTGCAACGATGCCAAATTTTCCGGTCACATTACATTAATTAGGTATGTATTTCCACAATAGTATTATCAATCGAGCGCATCCGAGGCGGAGGGAGTGGCAAAAACAAAAGTGGCCGAGCTGCAGAGAAAGTGGGAATAGATTAGAGTTTTTATTCTGTACATAATATTTCATTTTCAAACAATCTGCAGATGCTTTAATGTCCGCAGTGCGCATTTTAACGACAAGGAGGCACGCGAGTAGTGTCCGGTCGTTCGTCAAAGGTGGGAGGAAAAAAGTGAAAATTTGATAGAAAAATATTTAAATTCGTTCCCATCCGACGTGGGACCGTTTTCACACATTTTCGATAGATACCTAATTAAATTACGTTCAAACCGTTACTCGTTAGGTATTATAATTATACTATATAATCATTAATTATTATTATCACACAGGTGCCCGTGGTACCGTTGTCTGCTATAACAAACATTCGATGACAATGATGTATTTTCTTCGGCAATTGTATGGTGGTTTTTATTCTTTTGTCTACGTGAACACGGCGAAAAATGACCGTTGTATTGTATCATCGATCTCGTAATAATTTTTCAAAACGATTACATTTATTCAAAAACTGCGCTTGCAATTTAAAACTGTATATGACTTGTAAACATTTAAGTCTTTCTGAAAGATATTCGTCTAATAACTCAGGCTAACTTCTTCGATGTCCTCTCGTACGCTAATCTCCAGTAATTACGGAATTGCTTTAATATAAAGTAGGTAGGTATACTTGCTAATAACAAAAATTACTTAGGTATTAGTTATTATCATACCAAAACGCTTCCTCCGAGACGTATAATTTCACGGATGAGCTTCAGTTATAATTATGTTATTATCTAATAATGTGCGATGGGTTACTATATTATTATGCTAAAACCTAGCAATAGAAACATTTTGATTTCAAAATATAGTCCAACCAAATTGTTCACGAAACTAAAATATGTAATACCAGTTAATGTAACTATATTATAATTCTATAATATATTTTGTTATTTTATTAATTGAAACTTTATTTACAATCTCTACAAGAAGTAAGGTATACCTGCGATAAGTAAGTAAATGTTGTAAAATGTTGTTGTTGTGAGTAGGGAAATCATTCATCAACAGTATGTTTTAGCTAGTTTTTTTTTTTTATCAATTACAATTTGAGAGCGTCACGTGACCATTTTCGTTTGATCTTCTCGTTGTTAGTGATGGTGAATGGTGATAGATGACATACGAGAGATTAGAGGATTTTGGTGGAGCAGAGTTTGAAATTAAATTTGTTTGTAGTTGGTTCCTAGTTTGTTGACTTTTAGTATTTGTAAGTCTTTATGCAATGCGTTGTTGACAATATACCAAGGAGCTCCAGTTGTTTTTCCAAGACATAAATACTAACGGGAAGGCTTGTATATAGGTCTTGTATTAGAACATTAATTTTCCCTCTATAATATTAAATCACTAACAATATTTAAATATCTATAATATGACTATAATATGGTTATTTATCAAATATGAATTAATATAATTTATATTAAAATTATCCAAAGTGCATGATATAACGTGATGGACATTTGTTTTTTGTATTTTAATGTAAATTTATAGTTTTGAGGTTAAATTTTAAAATGTACTCTCATAAACATCGAAATTATAAAATGCATTTATTTATAGCTCATAAATATGAAAATCTTTACTACATATTTTACAAAATTAAATTATTGTTGAGATGGTTTTTAGTTCAATATTATATATTCATAAATCATACCATAATATAATCTCAGATAAAGTCTTGTAAAGTATTGGAATAATTGTATTCAAATACTTTTTTTTTTCATACCGATTAAATTTAAAAAACTTTTTGAAAAAATTATTCGAATTCGTATCCATAATTTTTTAATTCATTAAAAAAATACTTTTTTTGAACTCGAAAAATAGCTTATTAATATTTCTGACAACAATTTTATTAAAAATCGGGCATATTATAAGTTATAGAAAATAGTTATTCTCTTTGAATGAAATTTTGACCCACGTTAATTTCCAAGTTAAAAAAAAGTAGAAAAATATAGTCCTATAGTACTCAAATACTTTTTATAGTATTCGAATATTTATGCACAATATATTTTTTAAACGTAATCGAATACGTATTTGGAATATTTTAATACTCATTTATTCAAATATTCTATCCGAATACAAAATAAAAGTATTATTTACAAGACTGCTCAGATATTAGCTATTTAAAAGTTATATGGGATACTTAAGTACTTTGCATTAGTCGTTTCGTTATTGGAAATTTGATTAATAATTTGAGATCTCAGTTAAAAGACAAAAGTTAGAAAATTCAGAAAAGGCCATAATGACTTCCGTATGGAATGCTTATAAGTTATAAAATATAAATATACAAAACTTTACTCTTAGTGAAGTGGATATTTAACGTGGAATTGAGTCACTTGTAAATTGACGTACAGTGGTAGTCAGTAATGTAAAATATTTAAAATTATATCATATAAGTTTATCGATAGAATGGATGCAAGAATGAACCCAGAATTATTAGAAAAAAACAACTGGAAAATCCTTTTCTTTAATGTCAGATTTTCTGTTACCTTCCATTATACTTTAAACACTCATATAAGTCGTAATTATATTATGTTAAATAGTTCTATACAAATTCATTTTGTACTCCTACAACAATGTTAATTACTTCGATTTTTGTCTCGATACATAAAAATATTAAATATTGAGTAGGTATTAGTAATACAAATAATATTGACTTAAATCTTAATCTATTGCATACTTGTATTGTATCTTTAATGTATAATTTATGTTTGGAATATTATCGAGTTTAATTGATATGTATAATTTTAAACTATAAACTCTGTAATTTTCATCTCATTGGGATGTTTATAATAAATAAACAATAACAAATCACTGATATAAGTTCTATAGAATAGCGAATAGGAAAATATAGCTCTACACATAATTTTTCTAAACAAGTTTTTATGTTGGTTATATGTATACATATTACAAATATTTTAATGCGATTGAAATAATACGCCATAACGAATTTTGATAATTTTAAAATGTTCGAAACGTAACATTTTTAATGTATTTCAGTGTTGGGTCAATAAACATTACTGGCTGGCCTCAGCGCGTTCTTGTTAAAGGTTGTTATCATTGAACGAATTCGGTCATATGCGTACCTATTGAGTGTGATAATAATATTATACTATATATGACACTAATTCCGTAATTTTGTAAACATAGTTATTTACGTCATTATAGTGTGAATAAACACACACAAATTACATTTCAATATTATATGGTATTATTTAAAAAGGTTATATTTATATAATACAAATACTACTGACAACTGTGATATAAATCATAATAACTATTAAAAGACTACAAACTGTAGTATACATTTAATATTATGATCTTTAATAATTATTATATTATTGAAGACAATTTCGTTGGAAAATTGTCATTATTATAATCACATTATCTTACAAGTTGCAGCATAGCATGATGGACTCCGAGAAAAAGCGAACAAATTTAAAAGTGCCAACAATAAATAGAGCAAATATCTAAAAATTATTTTTGAAACTTAAAAAATAAAGAAATTAACATCGTAGCAATATAAAACTTAAATTGTATTCAATATTATATTATATCACTGAACTATGAGCTTACAATAAAACGCTGATTGCTTAAAAAAAACTCATCCCAAAAATATTCAACAGAAATAAAGAACTGTGAAGGTAATAACCTAAGTATTGGACATGCCCATATAAGTGTATAACCCATGTCCATAACAGAATAAAAAAAAAAATGACGTGGCTGAGAACATAACAAATCAATCACAGTACGTCACATCACACTTACAGATTATAAAAAACACTCAACGTCGGAGAAAAGAGAACACCAAAATCAAACAAATCTATCTACACAGAATCACCAGCAGATTGTTTTTCGTATATTTATCTGAAATCAAAAGTGTTTATCAAATTTAAACATCAATTAAAAATAATTGTCGAAATTGTTCATATGTCTAATGAAACTATAGCAAAAATAATCATCTTGAATATTTGAAAAATATTATTAAAAAATTTGTTTCAAATGCTCGATAAAAATTATTACATTATATCAATTTAAAATTACAAAACTTCTTCTTAAGCCAACTTTATACATTATTATTTTGTTATATTAAAAACCAATACAAAATTACGAAGGTATTAATATTTTTTTTTTTTTATATAACGTAAGTGTGTAATTTATCGAAACATCTATGCCTATTTAAAATTAACATTATTGATGTCCGATAAAATATTTTTTGATATATTTAATATATGTTTATATTAGAAAAGGTAAAAGCACAATTGATATAAATTTAAATTTGAAAATGTAATATGAAAACGTATACGTTTTCAGAGGTCGGAAGTAGCACAATATTTTATTTGGAGCAATTGTTTTGGTATTAGCCAGTGCGGCCCAATAGTTTTTCATCCTAAGTACCTATTAAATGCGAATTTCGCCAATTTGGACTCAATGTTCTACAATCTTTTGCAGTTTCTAACCAATAAAATATCTCTAATTTATCATTTAAATTGAAATAAATAGGATTTGTTCTAAATTTATATAAATGTATACTTCAAACAATTGTAATCATATTTTGTGGACAATGTGGCTGTAGATTATTATTTAACAGTATCTTTTGAGATTTTCCTTTTCAGACATACTAATAGTATTTTTCTCGCCGGAAAAAAAGTATCGCATTATAAAGCACCCGACATAATACATCATCATCTGCATAACAGTACAGCGATGATTGTAGAGAACATGATCTTTTTATTGCGTGTAGCGTTAGCGCACTATACATGTCTACATCAAAACTGACTTCCAACCACCGGCATCAGCGTGGACAGCGGTTATATTATGTTATCCGAACGCAATTTATTCCAACGTCATACGACGACAACATAATATTATGATAAGGAAAAAAACTATTTTTTTTCTTTTTGGACACCCGAATCGTAATATTATATCCACGAGCAAGCAACAAAAGCAGCTATATAACGTATATACCTACATTATATTGTAATCATATAGGTACATAATGTATTTTCACGATACACACACGCGAGAGCGCATTATTATGATTGGTTTTTTTTTCCTCCGATCCGTCTGGAATATAACCAGGAAAAGTATCGATATAATAACATGACGATGAGTATGCGCGTTGTACATGCACTGCACAGCACACATTACGATATTATAATATTATATCAGGCGATAGACGTTTTACCATATTATTATCAACAACGTTTTCATGTAACTGATTGACGTTTTTGTCGGGATATTGTCATAATCCGATTACTGGATTAAAGTGTATAAAATATAACAAAACAATATTTTATGTATATTTATTATAAACTTATTGGTTTATGCTTTATTTTTTATTTATTTTTTTTTTTAACGAGTCTGCGTTTGTTTGAAAGCGAAGACCGTCATCCGGATCGGACAACCAGAAGCGGTGTTCAACAATTTGATAAGCGGTCCGAATAGTTTGATGCGTAAGTATAATACACATATCTAAGCACAATGCACGCTGTACAATGCGATTTACATACACAATTCGTTTGAATACAATACCGATGTAGTGCTATATGATGACGTTCGGTGCAAATCCCAGCGAATTCTATAGGTAGTATAAAAATTATAATGGTAACAATGTATAATTATATTATTTGATGATTATATTATATTGTGATAATCCCATATTTTGCACTTGCGTTTACTTTCTGAACACTCTTGTTCCAAATTCCTCTTTATATATTGTGTATTTCTCACACTTTATAATCATTATATTCAAGATGAATAAATATCATCATTATACATTGCCAACAATCACTTCGATGATGGCTAAATGCGATTAAAATCGTTGGGGTTGGGCTCGTATTATTGTGATGACAACGATTTCTTTTCGTTCCGCTTGACCAACTTTTTCACAAACATTTCCACTAGATTCTATACCGTCGCAGAGTCTTATGTTTTCTACGAAATTCATATCGCAACTTCAAAATTGCAACATGGATAACTTTTTATTAAAATTAATAAATTATATCGCTTATGGCAGAATGTGTAATACTCATAACTTATAAGTATTTATATTCCGAACAAAAATCTAACTTTGTGTAGCTTTCAAAAAAATTACATTAAACGAACAAAATGACTTCCCCTGAATATACCATATGGCCGGTTCAACGTCAAACCTATAAAAACTGTGTTGAGTAAAACTTATCAACTTTTTAGTTTCCCGAAAATAATAGTAATCACTATAAAAAAAAAATACAATACGTCCAGAATCCATCGTGATGGTCGTACAATAAGAGGTGATTGAAATAGTATTTTTAACGAAGTAATAAGGATTTATTGGTTTCTCGGCGATAAATTTTATGTTTTGACCTCATTTTTGGGTATTAAAACTGTCCCAAAAGTTTCAAATTATTTCGTGTATTGATTTAAAATGGCATCGATATTAATTGAATTTTTTTTAAACACTTAGTTATATCACAGAAAACCAAGAAAAATATTGTATCGAGTGCCAACCTCAGCCGATTCCGCTCTCAGAAATCATTTCACTATTGCGATGGAAAATATTTATCATTAAGTAATTTAAAACGTATTCAGTTTTAATATTATATTATAACAACACACCACTAACCTGTATCAAAATACCCAAAGGGGAGTGCTAGAAATCTAATCGGGAGGGGGGGATATTATATAGTAGGCAGTAGCTACCTATTATGAAGATTGTTACGAAAAACATTATTTACTGTTACTTATAACACTATAACAGGATAAGGAAACGATAAAATTTCATTAACCCCTTGTACATAGAAAAATTATATATATTTTTTCATACCTATATATAGCTTCTATACAATATCTTAAAATCCTTCCAACGCTGAACCGAAACTCGTATCCATCAAACGGTAGTCAATAACGTCATGGAGTCTAATAATCGAAGTGATATAATTAATTCTTTTCGCTTTACGATCAATCATCGTCTCTTACTCCCGAAAATATCAACTCAGCGTTTTTCACGTGTTATATCCTATACAACAAAGGTTTGACCGTTCGATCATCGCATTAACTCACGCGATTGAAAGTTCGTATTATAGTGTTATCGGTGTTAGCCAGTATTACAAAAATGGGGAAAAATCCAATGTTCCCAGTTAATTATTATTTCTTCACGATCATTCATTGTTGTTACTCCGTGTTATAGTAGTTTCCATACTATAGTTTTAAGTGCTAAAATAATAATGTGAATTTTTTTATTCTTA
>WHPZ01574402.1:0-15525 GCA_016617965.1 Macrosiphum rosae | reverse complement strand
TTAATGATTAATAAAAAACTAGAAGGAATATAATACCTATGTAGAATTGCAAAATTTACATATTATTTATATCCTACATATTTATAGTATACATTAATTGTAATTAAACTTTTTTCCCGCCAAATTTATTTCTTTAGTAAATTTAAAATTACAAAAGAATTAAGTATGAATCGAATAACTTTATAATTCCATTTTTTACGGTGAATAATATGCACTCAAAATTGAGTGCATAATGTACTTATTTTAATTAATTAATTAATTTCAAAATTATTCCCTGTATATTTCTTATGGGCAAAATGTTTGTTTGGGTTTCGAGTTATTACAACGTCTTTGGAAAAACGATAACACGTTATCACTAACATCGCGTATAGTGATCGAAATTCAATAACAGCTGGCATCTTATCTATATTCTATATGATGATAATAGAGAGACGTTCCTCAACTTCCGCGGTATGTTCGTACTTTATACTTTTTATATAAAGAAAATTAGTAATTACTACTACAAAGATTTCTTCACTAATAAATAAAAGTGGTAGTTGTCAAGTTCACAGAATATAGTAATTCTATCAAATACTATATACGTCGTATATAGTATTTGATATTTACATTTAAAAATGAGCCAAAAACCAGAATCTTCATCTAAATGTCGAACAGTGAGTATCCAAATTTGTTAAACAGTAAAAACCAATAACAACTTTTAATCATAATATATTGCTTTATCACTTCGGCATCAATATAGTGTAAATATAGTTAACAAATGTTTCTTATTTCCCTAAAAATTCTTATAATTTATTTTAGGTTCTCATTTTTATAAAATACAAATTCCAATCTTTGGTTTACACTTAATAACAACTGATCCATGGTACCATGGATCTTAATGGATTTAGATGCAATAATTGAATGTTGGTTGTTTAAGAGGATGTCAGCGACCTATTTGTCACGAGCAACATATGAAATTTACGTTTAGCAGAACCAACTTTATGTCATTACTTTTATATTAGAGTGAATTCATGTTATTATCAAACGACTTTAAGTTAAGATCATTACCTGTGTCCCTACGTTGACTATTTTATGATATTATAATTTTTATGTAAGTTATGACTTATAAATGTACATTATTGCAATTTAAAAATGCATAGGTATATATTGTATAAAAATTAAAATATTGTAAAAAAGCCAACGTAGGGGCACAGGTATGTTCTAATCTTAAAGTTTTGTAATATTTGAATTCACTTTAATATTAAAAGTAACAACACAGGGGTCAGTATTGGTTTGGTAAACATAAATTTGCTATGTTGCTCGTGGGTCAGAGAGGGGGAGAGAGAGAGAGAACAAATGGTGCGCTGAGCCGCTGACATCTTAAAGACATTTAATTTTCTAATGCATTTAAAATAAATACCTATTATTGTTATAATATTTTAGATTTATTGTAAAATTGAATTAATGAGTCAGTTTTCCATGTTTATTTTTTAATTATTTAATTATGATATTGCCACTTTATAATTTGAAAGAAACTTATCCTAATATGACCTACTGTTATGATTTAAAAAAATAATGAATTATAAAATATGTTATTGCCATGGAAAAAACCAATGAGACTCTGGATGTATATTTCATAGATGTGGATATGGCTAGACCTAAAAAATATTATACATACATGGGTGACCTATAGTCAATTTTGAACCTTTTATTATTATTTTTTTAGTAAAATATTAAATTAGGTACCTATATATTGTAATATATAAGTCCTAATAGCCCATCCTGCTAGAAATCTATAATACCTATGTACCCAGTGCCGTAATTTGGAGGTGGGGCAACTAGGGCATTTGCCCAAGTCTAGTATTTACATCAACCTTAAGTCTGCACATTTACCAATACCACCCCCCTCCCTTAACCACTATGGCACTATGCTATGAGAATCTGAGTGAAAAAATTCTGAGTCTGAGAAGCAGTGAAAAGTTGCCCTAGTCTAATAAAAACTGAAATGACGCCACTGTATGTACCTTGGCCCATTTGTGGTATATTATAGTATTACCTAGGTAGTAAGTATACAATACTTACATGCTTTATAGTACATCATCAAACTGTATGTTATTATATTATAATATTATTCAGTATTTCATAATACTATTAAATTGTTATTGAAAAGTATTAATTTTTTATTAATAAATGAATTGGTTTGTTTGTAAAATATTATTTTAACATAATTTGTCATTTAACTATGTGGCAACTGGCAATGACAAGGCATTATAGGTTTACAATGTACTATGTAGGTATTATCAGGTCATGGTTTCAATATAAGTAGTCCCTGGCTCAGTGATCCTAGTACCAAAAAAATTATGTCAGTCAATTGTGATAAGAAAATTAATTACATTTCTCTCTTATAGTCTATGCTATAAACTATTATTCAAACTAGTCAAGATAATCATCATACATTTTCTTACAACTACATTTTGAAACAATTGTACCGTTGAATACAATTAATCTTAATAATATACCTATGCAAATTACTTATTTATTACTTTATTATTAGTTGTTTATCTTTAGTTGTTCATAATTTGACTAAAAAAAATAAATTGCCGATACAAAAATTAGATAGGTAAATATTGGGGGCACAGTAGTCAGTAGGTAGGTATTAACCAATTCCGTTAATTTCATTAAGAGGGCGCTATACACGGACATTAATCGTTGTCTCCGTCTAACAAGTGCGTAGCATAGCAAATTTACGCTCAGATCATGTTAACTCAGTTAGTTTAAAAATTAGAGTGATTTGACCTATTATGAAACTTAATGGTAAGAACATTATCTGTTTGTTTGTGGGTTTTTACGACAATTCAGTTTTTAAGTGAGTTATGAGCATTTTTAATTTATGCTATATTATATACACATAACTTACTAAAAAATTGAACTATCGTAAAAAACCCATATACAAACACAGATAATGTACTTACCATCAAGTTGCATAATAGGTCGATTCACTCTAATTTTTAAGCTAACGGAGCTAAACTCATTCTTCTGAGCGTAAATTTGCTATGTTACGCACTTGTAAGACGAAAACAGCTAATGACCGTGTAGCATCCTCTTAACAAAATATAATATGTGTAAGACTGATCAAATTAGATTAAACTCATGTTTTTAAGTTTAATAAATGTATCAATCATAAATGACTTTTGATTGGTTTCCTTAATAATATGTACTTCATTGCTATGCTATTAAATAAACATTAGATTTGTATGTAGGCTGTGGCGGTGTCTCAACTCTCAAGTGTTCAACATTGTTGAAACAATTTTTAAATTTTGATTGCTCAACTTTCGTGAAATAATTCCAATTGTAATTTTGAAATTAGAATTTGCTCATCTCATATAATATTGTCTAGTATTATTATCTCGATTATATTCACAAACTTCAAGGTGAAGTATTGGACATTTTTTTTTTGAATGACACTAGTGATCGGTAGGTATATAATATCTTACACATTTCCCATTGGTAAGTGGGTGCCTATATATTTTTCTTGCATGCTCATGATTGTAATATATTTTAATTGCTAGGTAGTAGGTACTAGGTAGGTATAGCGTCATGCTGTTTTACAACCACGCTCTTGATTTCTGTTATTTTTTGACAACTCGTTGCTATTGATATTTGATATTGATCATCATTCATCACTGTTCAATTTTTGCGAGAAAAAATCATTGTAACCCAATGTCATAATGAAGCCAGCAATGGAATTTTCACGGTACATTAATTCTATTTAATATTTCGTTATTGTTTATCTCTACAGTCCTGAATAACGTCCTTGTTCAAAATACAATAAACAATACCTATCTATAGATATCGATATAGAATAATAATAGTAATAGTGTAATAACCTATAATAACAAACTGACAGTGATGATGGTACTCAATGTGGTAGAAGCTTAGTAGGAACTAGGAAATTATACTGTTATATATTGTGGCTTTAGTGGTTGCCCGTAAACAATATTACCATTTTTTTTTAATTTAACTTTACAAGATTATGTACAAAACCTTGGAAGTTGTAACCTTATACCTTGCGGTATAGTTAAATTAATTTCTGATTAAAATTGGAGTATGTCATATAAGTTATAAATATTAAAGTTATATTTAAGTTAGAAAAAAAATGATGACTGCCTTCTGAAATGAGTAAAATTGTATTGTGTTTTTATTTCTTATATAGCTACATTAGTGCAACTTTCAATATTTAGTTTAATATACTTATTGAGCATTTTCAATTTTTACTAATCACCGGAACATTTTCAAATAAATTACCGTTATATTTTTATCTTTTATTACTGACGCCTGACATACTTATGTGTATTCCAATTTTTTTTTTTTGCTTATTAGAGTTTCGTGTTTAAACAGTATAATACCGTCTACAATTAGTTCAGTTCCAACTATTATAAATATTTCTTGTTGATCTACAATTTTACAAACGTAGGTTTACATATTATATGTAGGTACACGTATGTACCTATAGGCTATAGTACCTACCTATAAGTGGATTATAGGTATAATATATCCAAATATAAAATATTTCATGTAAATCATAAATCAATCTATTGTAAAATCACGATTTTTTGTACTTTGTAACATTTTCAAGTAATATTTGATCACATGCGGCGGGCGATGTAGTCCAGTCGATAGGGGGTTTTGCCTTGCAAAAAATACTAAAGTTTTTAAATAATTGACCAAAAAAAATGCGCTATCCCTCCGAGGTCCGCCATATTGGATTTTAGTTGAAATTTTTCACTTTTTACGGTTTTTTTACTATATCTCTAAAATTATTAACTTTACTATAAAATTAGCTTTAAAAAAAAATTGAAGATCGTAAAATTTGTGGCAAGAAAGGTTTTATACATTTTTAGCGTAAGAGTAATAGATAAGCGGTAAAATCTAACGGCTGTCATAGAATGTGGCGCCGCGCGTTATAATGATGTGCATACCTATGCACGTAGTTTGCAAACGGATCTAACCTAGAGGCTAGAATAGGTACATATCTATGACTCTTAAGCTAAAAATGTATAGAACCTTTTTTGTCACAAATTTTACTATCTTCAATTTCTATGTAAACTATTTTTATTGTAGTTATTAGTTTTAGAGATATTGTAAGAAAACCTTAAAAAAGTGAAAAATTTCGTATATATACATATATACACATCATTATAGCCCGTGGCTCCTATTCTGATACGTGTCCACGTGGTTAAGCTTTCGTTGATTCACGTGTATTAACTATACATGATTTAATTTGTTTCATTGACGTAATCATGATATACGTGAACACGTACAAAAACGAGACCCCTCACACCTAGTAATGACAAAGATTTTTTTTTATTGAACTTTAAGCCCGGAAACTATGGCCATTAGTTATAACAAAGATCATAAAGTCGTACCGTAGTCACGTTATTCGAGATCATATTATTTCATAAATTAAAAGTTATTATCATAAATTGTTATAACCTACCTATATTGTTAATAATTTAAAAATACATAGATACCTGGAACCTTATAAAGAATTGCCAACCACAGTTTAAATAACTACAATTAAACAATGTTACAAAACAGTTGAGATTTAAAAAACTAAATTTAGTGGTTCTACTTTCAAATTAAGAATCACTAATATATAGGTATGCTGAACTATCCTACCCGAGCTGGCGAGCTATATTAATCTGCATTCCGACTTATTGGAATTTTGTTTTTTTAATGACCCCCTAGTTATACTGTCATATTGTAAACGGTTTTTCCATAGCGGAGCAATGAATGTATTGATTTTACAATGATGGTTGTTTTTTTATTTAAGTACATGCAAGGCTGGGCATTAACGAGTTAAAAGTTAAAGTTAAATTAAAAAGTTAATTTATTTTAACTTTTTAACTAACTAGTTACTTGTGGCTTTTCATTAACTTAACTGTTAACTTACTAAATTTCTTTTTTAATTAACGCGAAACGAACGAATTAATTTTTCATTTTAACCAGTAAGTTAAGTTAATTTATTTTGTTTATAATTTAATTATATTTCACTATTTGGGTCTTTTTCGTTTTCATGTCAAAAAATATTGACCGTGAATTGTTTAAAGTTAGAAAATGATATCAATCGAATCTAACTTATATGGAAATACTGTATAAAGTACAGTAAACCAGGCGCGGATCCAGAAAATGTTAACAGGGGGTGCAAAAACAAAAAAAGGTGGGCAAGTGGGTGTCTCTGCTGTACAGTAGGTTACAATTTGATCACTGTAGTCTATAATAGATAGTGTTAAATTTGAATTCAATGATACAAAATCATTGTATAAGAAAAACGATTCTGAGTGAAGACAGTCAGTCAGGCTATAATATTACAAACCATATTTGATGATATTTTTGTGAATAAAGTAATTTATTTACCTATTTACGTGGAACTTTGTTTTAAATTTTCAATCTTTAGCTATAAAAGCTAAACATTTTAAACATTTTTAACTTCAAAATAATTTTAAAATTCGAAATTAGGCACATTTTGTCAAAATTCAAACTTTAAATGCTTATAAAAAAATTTTTGCTTATATGTATTTTAAAAATTTTTCAACTAGAAAAGTAAAAATATAGCAGGAGCCTTATATTAAATGTTGACGCTTTTTGACCCAACAAATGACATTTTATTGACAGTTAAAGAAAAAAAAAACAAAAAAAATTTAAAATGTCCGTTAACAGTTCAAAACAGGTCAAAATATTTTGTACATTTTATCAAGTTTGGGAATTGATAAGTTGTTATTTGGTGTAAAATTCAAGTATCTACAGTTATTCGTGTTTGAATTACAAGAAAATAAGAAAATCGCTACATGCCTACAAGAGAAATCGAGAGAATATTCAATGATTTAAAAATTTAATTTGACTTTCCGATAGATATTTTTTTTGATAAAGGTAGACATAATTATGAGGAATCTTGTATTAAATTTTCAAATATTGGATTTAAAAATACAATTTTTATGTATTTCTAACTCAAAATAATTTGCACATTTTCTTGATTTTGTCAAAATTTGAACTTTAAATGCTATTAGGAAAAGTTGTGACTGTATATTTAATATTTTTCAAATGTCATGGTAACAATATATTAAGAGCCTTGTATTAATTTTTCAAGCTTTTTTACCCGACAAATAACATTTTATTGGCAATCATAGAAAAAAAACCTAAAAAATTTTGAAACTGAGTATATCCATAAACAGCTCAAAACAAGTCAAAATATTTTGTTCTTGTGACTTTTATCGTGTACAGAAACTAATGCTAATATTGCTAAACATTCATTGAAAAATTCATGTATCTATGGTTATTTGTATTAAAGTTATACTAAAATCCAAAATTGACTTTGTCGAAAACTGATTTTGCTTAAAAATTCCCATTTTTCCTTAATTTTTATTTTGTTATTCTAGGCACTTTTAAAACTATTGGAATTTTAAATTTTGATCTTCAGAATGAACCAACTATATTCACTTTCCCATCGATCGAGATAGGTACTGTTGAAAAAAATCGTTATACTGCCCCAAATACGGCGATGAAAAAACAAAAAAAAAAAATTCAAAATGTATAAAAAACACATCATCCACACATCGCTCTGCTAAGAATCTATAAAAAAAATGGTTACAACTTTCTATTTTAGAATTTTGAATACAAATGTATTTTATTAGTGGTGTAGAGTGCCTTAGACGACAGGGGGTGTCCGAGCACCCATGCCACCCCCCCTGAATCCGCGCCTGCATTAAACTCTATAGTCTATACTTTAGTTTTAGGTTGGAACAAATTAAGTACCTACGCTAGTGTTGTATAAAAAAATTAACTTCTTTAGATTCTGAGTGGAACGATAAATGTATTGATTTTACAATGATGTGTGTTTCTTTGGAACTGTCATCACCTTTTAGGACCAGTGCCGCAACTAGAGTTCAAATCTTGGGGTGCTATACAATATTATGAATATCTCACATACCTAGTCGTGGGGGCCTCTGCCCCCACACCCCCCAATATTCTATATTGCCAATATTGTTGTTCCACAACAATTATTGTTAAATATGCACTCAAAAATTCAAAAATACCCAAAAAAACAAAATAACTAATTAATAAAATTACAAAATATATTTAGTGGGTATGTGGTAATAAAAAATTGTCAGTACACTTCTGCTTACAAATTAATACAAACTACTGTTTAAATAAACAAAATATGAAAAATTAATAGAACATGGAATAGTGAATTAAAGTAATAAAATAAGCTAAAAATAAAAAAAAATCGTAAACTATTCATAAAAAATGCAACTTTTATTTTTGCTATTAAATAGAAATATGTAATTAATAGTAACCAAGTATGCAAAAATATGCAAAAAAAATTTTATCATAGAATCTACACATTATAAAAAATCAGCATTAATTCTTCTCGAATCAAATTAATTTTTGGTGAATTGTAAAGAAAACATTTTCCATAAAAATCTGGTCCTTACCTATATTACAATCATAACTACCAATAATTAGAGAAAAATTTTAACACGTCTTATTTTAGTTTTTTATGATATTAAAATTTAAAGTGCTATATACATAATATCGATAGCAGCGAATGTGTTCAATATTTGTTCTGGTATAAGTGATCTACAAATGGAAAGGTTGTTTATTAAACTAATTGGTTAGTTATTTTATGTTTAGACGCTTTAAAAAAGAAACGCTATAAATATTTGAAATTAGAAGAACATAGAACATGGGGGTGCTTAAAGTTAAGTGGGGGGAGGGGGTGCTTAAGCACCCACTAGCACCCCCCGTAGTTGAGCCACTGTCTAGGACAGTAAAAGTGCTTGGATTTTCTTCAATAGTATCTGTTCTGTTAGGAAAGTGAATCTAGTTGGTACTTTGGGGGGTCAAAAGCGCCTTGAAAAACAAAAGAAAAATATTTAGGAAAACTTAGAATTTTTACGCTAAATCGATTTTGGTTTTTGGTTTAACTCTAAAAAAATTACCGTAGATACATGAAATTTTGACTGAATGTTTATATTAGCATTTTCTATACACCATAACATTTTCCAAATATTTTGAGCTATGTATGCTTTTTCAGTTTCCATTTTTTTTAAATTTTTTTAATTTGTTGGTTAAAAAAGCTTGAAAATTAAATAGATGACTCCTAGTAAATTATTTCAAAGGCAGATGAAAAAAATTAAAAATCCAGTCACTATTTTTTTTATAAGCATTTAAAGTTCGAATAATGACAAAATACGTAAAAATGATGAAAATTGGCAAATAATTTTGAGTTAGAAATTCATGAAAAATTTTCTTTTTAAATCTATGGTTTGAAAATGTAATACAAGATTCCTCAAAAGTTTGTCTACCTTTATAAAAAAAAAAAATGTCTACAAGAAAGAGTCAAATTAAATTTTTATGAGCGTTTGAAATTCATATTTTTACAATATTTGATATTCGCTCGATTTCTCATGTAACGATTTTCTTATTTTGTTGTAATTAAAAAACGAATGACTGTAGATACTTGAAAATTTCACTGAATGTTTATATTAGCATTTTCTTTACAAGTTAAATTTTGAAAATAATTTGATGAGCTGTTTAAGGACATTGTCAGTTTTCAATTTTTTTAGTTTCTTTTTCTATAAATATCTGTAAAATTTTATTTTTGAGTAAAAAAGTTTGACAATTTAATGCAAGGCTTCTGATATATTATTACAATAGCAGTTAAAAAATATTAAAAATATATGGTCACAATTTTTTTTTATAAGCATTTAAAGTTCGAATTTTGACAAAAATTTATCAAATTCAAAATTTAATAATTATTTTGTAATTTGTATGATAAATTGATAAAATATTCAAATTTTATAGCTAAAGATTGAAAATTTAAAACAAGGTTCCACATAAATGGGTAATCTATAAATTATATCATCAAATATACTTGATAATATCATAGACTGACTTTGCTCTGAATCGGTTTTCTTATACAATTATATTATATCATTGAATTCAAATTTAACACCATCCATTACAGTGATCCACTTTTAATCTACTGCACAGCAGAGCGACACCCACTTGGCCAACTTTTTATATTGTTAAATATGAACTTACCTATCATTTTTGATCTTGTGCTGATTGCGTGGTAAACATATTATGTCGTATTGTACCATATTACCTACATCTATCTGATCGTAAAAAACCAAAGCACAAACAGATATATTGTTTTTATCTTTAAGTGTAATCATATCTCATTTCACTGTATTGTGGAAACTAACAATAAAAAAATGGTTCTGCAGAAATACAATGTTATACGTCCTCATTAGCCAAAGAAATCTTAGTAGGTACTGAATTCTGAAAGTAAAAGCATACTATTATTTCTATTGGATAGGTATTTTAGTAAATGTTTACTATTAATTATTATGACCAGTTAATCCTTTGTTTATAATATATTAACCATTGGATATTTGGTTGTGTATTCAAATTTGTATTTGTGAATTTTATTTACAGAATAGTTCCTACCTATTTATGTACCAAGATTATTATTATGATTAATGAATTAGTCAAATTCTGATGAACACGTCTATACCTATTACCTACTAAATTATTTGACATTTCCATCTGCACACTGGAGTATGAATTTTCGTTTGGCCTTGGATATTATTAATAGAGAATAATATAAATAATATGTGAATAGATAATGCTCATCTTTCATCAGTCATCTCAAATACCACCAAGACAGGAAATTATAGTCTGATAGGTATAAACGACATTTTCCGGTTATTATTACGTTGTATTTTTATTGTTTTTATTATTTTCCATTAATATTCATGCGAGCAAAACCAATAATTGTTTAAAATTACCACCGCTATATATAGGGTTCAGGTGACAAACATCATCATTATTATTATTGATATTAACTTTAAGTATAATATTCATTTAAAATTGTTCTTATTGTTGTTACTTTTTTTTATATTCGTCGAGACTTACAATTTATTATAAATAATAATTATGTTACCTATAGGCTATAGCAGCCATTATGAAAAGTATTACGAAGTATTATATTATAATACCAATACGTTTATTTATTTGATACTTCATAGATAAGTTAACAAGTTGTTAGTATTACTACTCACTAGATTGCAAAAATGCGTGACGTGTTGGGTTTGATACTACTATATTTGTAGAAAGTTAACAAGTAAGATACAGTCTAATATTAATACACGCTAATAGTGAATTCGTGAACCCCCGATTATTCATATTATTCTATTCATTATTCAAAATAATCTCAAGCCAATTGTTTCATAAAATAAATAAAGTTTTTCAACCAAACCATAATATTAGTATTTCCAAGATATGAATGATGTAAGAAGGCATGTAGGTACCTAGTGTCCTATAGACTATAGTTAATTACAACTAATTCTAAAATCATTTTTAGCAAATAAGTTGTAATTTATATCCCAGTATATGAATATATGGTTGTTATGTTTAATATCATTGATAATAAATTGAATTTTAAAGGTTATCGTTTGGTCTCAATAAATAAGTTTTATCAGCTTTTATATTCCTTTAACTTAAGTGCTGAAATTAAATGATAATTGATAAACTACAGGGATAAGCGTCATAGGTACCTGAAGTATACTTGATATTCATGTATGTTTGTGTTTATTGTATTTGTATAATTGTATAGTAAAATGTAAGTGTGTAAAATACATTTACAAAGTAGTATTTTGTTTTAGTGATAAAAATATAAAACATTCGTTTGTACTTTAAAACTTCGTTTGGGACTATTCAAATACTGAACGATGAATTATGTTCAGAAAAAAATTCTTTAAATTGTCATTGGTCTTTGTACTTGCGGAGGCGAAAGCAATATTATTCGCACGAGATCGTAATTGGGCGATGGAGGTCAGCGTATAGAGGGGGTTCCTCTGTTCTCGGCAGTCCGTTAGATATCCTAGTACTCCGGTCTTCTTCCGATCAATTGGAAAATCACGCTCGTTGGGCTGACAACCATAAATTTGCTCTCTTTTTATTTAAATATATTTTATCTGGTAACTCACAACTTTGTATTTCACACGTTTATAACTTATAAATTGATTTTTGTTCATAAATATTTTATTATTTTTAATTAAAAATGTCGGTTAACGTAAGGTCCAAAGCGGTCCGTGGTCCAAGCAGAAGTGTACGTATATTAACATATTATACATTATATTTGCTAGAAAAAAAATTTTGTTCACAAACGTATTGTTTTATTTACATTATATTATACTATCACTTAAATCTACAGCTTTTAAATAGTTATTCTTGTCCATTATTTCATACAACAATAAATTAAAAATTATTAATTTGAATAATATTAAGTTATTAAGTTTAGTTAAGTTCAATTAACAATTTTCTTTATGCTTCAAATATTAAACCGGCATGAATTGGTCAATAAATTGTATCGTTTTATTTTTTCATGCTTTTTATACGTCATGCCACAATAAACCTATAATAAGACTTGACAAATACTTATTATTTTCTTATAACGATAAACAATAATTTTTATAATTAATTCTCAAGTCAAAAACGTTCATAAAATAAAAACAATATTTTTAATTTTATATAGTTGAATCTTATTAATTAACATTTTAATACCGCTATAGCATTTTACAAAACTGTATTATGTTATTTCCGGGTATGTTGTATAATAATTTGTTTAATTTAACGATTGAGTATTTGAAGTTAATATTTTAATTACCAATATTTAAGTAATATATTTGGACAAACATCATACATTGAAGGTCACATTTGGCTTTCACCGGAGAAAGTAGCTTAATACGAGTTTTAGAGCACAGTCATTAGGTTGGATTTATTTCCTGTCTTAACGAAAAGTTTCGTAATAATACTTCCGTATCATCACCAGAAGTATCTCATAATCATGTACATAATATGTTATTCACAAAATCGAGTTATGGACGCTGTCGTATTAAAAATATATATTAAATGTATTTAAGAATAGGTTATACGCGTTAATATTAAATGTGTTGTATATAATAATATTTAATACTAAAATGTTGGTTATTATTTTTTGTACTGAAGTTGCCTATAAGATTCCACTGTAATCATAAATGTTACTCTTACGCAAGTGTAGAATAAATGGATAATTGCCAATTTTAAATAATAAAAAAAAATGAAATCTTTGTGCGTGTATTATATAAATTTGTGTATATTTTTTAGTACAGTAAGTATTATTTAGTTATTTGGAACAGAATTATTTATATACCAAAGATTAAAAAAGTTTTTAATTAAAAAGACGTCGTACCCGCATGTATTTTTTTCGCATCTTACAAACGTACTACACGGAAAATTCTAGGTTCAAAATAATCCATTATAATTTATTATATATTTAATACTGGAATGAGTTTATCTATAATCAAATTTAAGGTAAGAATATTATTGATATTTTGATAGTTAAAATATATCAAAAAAACCTATATGTATGGTTGATGGTTCTTTCATAATATTCTTATCTTTGAATGTTAAATAGGTCAGTATTCAACATTTAAATGGATTATTCTTAACGTAAATAATAATACTAAATAAATATAATATTATACTAAATAAATATAATATTATAATGGTAATAATTTGCTGTGTTGTGCGTTGTAAGATCGAAACAATACATATAGCTAGGTATAACGTTCTATTAATGAAAAACAATCAGAAAACGTTAAACTCAATAATAACTATACAATTTAAAATAAAATAAAATAAAGGGGAACAAGTAGATACCACTCTGTTGTACAGTAGTATATGTCATTGTAATGGATCTGTTGACTGTTATGTATTTGAATTCAATGATAAACCATTGTAAACGAAAAACTCATTCTTGTTGAATAATATATTTTAATAATTTAAAAAAAATTAATAAAAATCGAAAATATCTCATGGCTCACTAAATAGCATAACTTTCTGATAAACTTTTGTTTTTGTTAAAGGTATAATATTTTGTGAGGAATCTTCTATTAAAATTACTAATGTTAGTAATATCGTGGTTCGCTTTACCGATTAATATCAACTAGGTATACCCACATTTTACTAATATATTTTGTTTCGACATCTACATCGATACTAGTAGGTACTCGTAAATGGCGTAGACATGCCTATGTTTTTATTGTATTTGAAAATTGAAATTCAATATTTCAGTGGAATCTTAATAATTATTGTAAAAAAAATTTAATATATTATAATGAATACAAACAGTGTTTTTTATTACCTACATTTTTGTTTACAGGTAGCGACTAATGTCACCGTTCAGAAACATCACGTTTCTCGTGACAAACGTGGACAGGTTCTCGGAAACGTGCGGGGATTCCGGGGTTGTACCGTTTGGTTTACAGGTCAGTGCAGATAAAAAGTTTAAATATTTCTTTTTTTTCTTTAGTGCATTCCATTAATAACTTCAATAAAATCTAATATTTTTCCCAGGATTATCCGGTGCCGGAAAAACATCCGTATCCTTCGAACTGGAAGCGTATTTGGTCGCCAGGGGAATACCAGCCTACGGATTGGACGGCGACAACATGCGAACGGGATTAAACAGAGATCTGGGATTTAGCCCCGCCGATCGAGAGGAGAACATCAGGCGCGTGGCCGAAGTGGCTAAATTGTTCGCTGACAGTGGCGTGGTTACACTATGCAGTTTTGTGTCTCCATTTCAACAAGTGAGCAGCTAGTGTAAAACCGAAGTACTTACAAATATTACGACCGGTGCAGTTGAAAAACGGTGTTTCTGTCATAATTTAGGACAGGGAAATGGCCAGAAAGATACACAAGGACGCTGATTTACCATTTTTCGAGGTGTTTGTTGATGCACCTTTAAGTGTATGCGAAGAACGAGACGTCAAGGGTTTATATAAAAAGGCCAGGGCTGGTCAAATCAAAGGTAATTTACTTTTTGAACACTCACAATTTTGTGAAGAGTTGTATATAGGTAGTTGCCAGTTGGTAGTTAGTAATAAAACTTAGTATTATAAAAAATATTTTACGTATTAAATTGATTTATGTGCTAATAACTAAGTGCAATACTAAATATTTTCATTGAGTCATCAGCTTATGATAATTTGTATTTAAATAAGCAATTTAACTATTTAAGAAATACAAACATTTTTTTTAATTATTAGGATTTACTGGAGTTGACCAGGTGTATGAAAAACCAGATTCGCCAGAATTAGTTCTTAAAACGGTACATTTATCCATAGAAGAGAGTACTATGCAAGTAGTACAAATGCTTGAAGAAAATGTGAGTTATACCTATGGTATATTACTTATGTATAATATTATTATTTATTATGTATGTACACAGTAATATAGTTTTAACTGTTATATAGCCTTGAAGGGAATAAATAAGTAATAATAATGTAATAATAAGTCATAATAGGTAAATAATATTAGAAAAACATTAGTGTGGTATGAATTTACGTTAAGTTGAATTACACATAATAATATACTATCGTAATTTGAAACAAAATATTATTTATATTAATATTAATATTCTATTATTACTATCTA
>WHPZ01574400.1:0-39319 GCA_016617965.1 Macrosiphum rosae | reverse complement strand
TTACATCCGTATTAACACTGTTGCCTGTTTTAACTTTGGAAATATCAGGTTTGCCGTTGTTAAATTTACATGAGACACATGAGAATTTTTCTTTGGTTGTAGCGTTTAGTTTTCTAAAGGCTGCCTCCCGAAAGCTGGCGCATGTATAATGTAAGTATTCCTTACAGGTGGAACATTTTAATTCATCACCAGTATAAATTTCGTCGTTACACACTGCACACAACATATTATTTTATCNAGTACTATGAACGGTTGTATTATTAAATTGTTGATTAGACAATAAACACAGATAAGAGAGCTGACCGTAAATAACGACCTGCCCGGTGAACGCGTAATCGCTAACTGTATTAATATAGTTGAAATGAAAATCTACCATTTTCGTGAGAATTGTGCGTTTTATCACCAGAACATTCAGGCCAATGCGGTATTGCTAATTTTCATACTACCTACAACTATCAAAAATAAAAGAATTTCGATTAATTAGATTATAATTGTTTTGTCATTATTACCTATATTATTATAATATGATCAAATGTCTGAATTTTTTTATACTGTTACCTACTTTATTGGAATGAAATCACAGTACAAGATTTTCAAATTAAAATATCTAAAACCAATAAATAAGCTAAATAAAATGCATGTAAATTTCTTTTCACATTATATCGCAAGTTATTTGTACCTATTAAGAGTTTTTGTGGAGTTATTTTTTATATTGAGCTAGGTATGTTTAAAAATACCGTCAAACCCTGCGAAAAAAGTCTGCGCACGTCTATGGTAATATGATATAATATCAGTACAAAAGGATTATAGATTTTTATTTTATAAAATCATAAAATTTAACAGATAAAAGATCACAAGACGTTTAACATGGGATGTTTTTAAGTAAAAAAAATATACGAATGGTTATATTTGGTACCTATACTACCTATATTCTACAATAATGATTATTATGCTAATATTTGAATTTACCTTTTAAAACATTTTGTGGCGTAGTTGTAATTACCACAAATCATACATTGCCAACAACTATAAAGGTACTTATTATTAGAAATAAACGATACATGGTTGTTATTACTGTTAATAGAAAATTCCCTTCTTAGTGCTTATAAGACACAAGTAAAAAATATGTTAATTTTGCAACCATAATTTAATTCGATAAATTAATAAATTAGATAAATAAGATGCTCTTAGTCAAAAAATATTTGAAATCACTCAAAAACAACTGTTATTCATATTTAAACTGTTTTCTTAGTTATACTGATACTGTGGGTACCAGAAAGTTTGCACTAAATGGTTTTTAAATTAATTATAATAATATGTATGCCACTAAAGGTTTAATGACAGAAAGTTAACAATCATAATGACGAAGATTCGCATATGTTCTGCAATAAATAAAGTTATTGGTTCGATGTTGATGATAATAATAATTTCAACAAATAACAAAATTATCATCAATTTATCTTGAACGTCTTACTTGACGACGATAAAAAAAACAAAAATAATAATAAAAATAATATTCATGGAGCTATTATTTCGAGAATGACGTTTAATTTACAGAATATGACAAGAGTTAAGAGCGAGGATAGTGGATGAAAATACTGTCGGATTATTATAATTACTAACGGAACACAATCGGTTAATTAAAAATTTACAATGAACTCTCCATAGGTATATTATACTCTCAAGTATTTAAAAAAACCGAACCTTAATTCCGACGCGGAACGAAAAACAAGAGTCTTTATGCAGAAAAACACTTTTCTACCCTTCTTTAATGACCTTTTCTGAGTTCTTCGTCTTGTTTAAATTTTTTTTTTTCATTTTCGCCAAGTGAAAGTCGTGTAAACAGTAAGATATATAAATATATTAAAAAGCATAGCGCATAGCCACCAGAGAGCTATGTACAGTAAGTTAACTGCTTGTCTCGCGTTGATGGTACGGTACAAAGTTCAGGTACGAAATGAGAACAAAAAATAAAAATGTGTTTGATTGTATGAATAATAAAAAAATATGTGCCTACAAATTTTCATGGCGTAAAAAACACAAACTGCAAGTCTGCACGTATCCGCCTGTGTACAAAAAACTACTTGTTCATTCATAAAAATATACGTACCAACTCATTACATTATCACATCATTACTATAATAGCTGTATTACATATTTCATAGCTTATAGGAACACTCCTGTGTTCTGTGGAGATACAAACATTTGTTTTTCAAATGAGAACTTTCCTTTTCAACTTACTGTAAATTAACAGTGGATCATTTTTCTGAAATTGTTGACCTATCATAATCAAAATTCATACTGGTAATTTTGAGTTATTTAATGAGTTATATACTAATTTAAAAAATAGAAGTTCGTATAGCCACAGGACATTCAATAGTTGATATTATGATCTATATGAGTATATATTTTAAAAATTTCAAAAATCAGAATTTGAATAAATTCATTATTAAAGGGAAACACGGGGAGCATGCTTGATGAATCACCCTGTATGTAGGTATATGTTACTATCAAGACTTAAGTTTATCAAGGAATAACCGACATGAATAAAATTACGATAATTCTGATGAAATTATACTGTGTTATAATTCAAAATAACAATTAATCCCGAAGATTCTAGAAGGAAGTTGTTGATAGTAAATAACTAAATTAAGAGAATATAATGATTACATAATATATAGTGCCGTGATAGGAACAACACTTTACACAAGACGGCTTTCTCCTGGAATTCGTTTACATTCGCCACCCAGAATATTGGATAATAGGTAGGTTTCTTGTGTGTTACTCGCATGCCTATAATAAGTAGTGCGTCGGTTTGACAATATTATTCTAATTATGTTTTCTAGATATTGTCGATTAATTCCTATTTACGATGTCTTCTACTAATGTTAGTAATTAATGATATTGGCTAGACATATACGTCATTACATAAATTAATTCATTGACGGTAACATAATATATAGGTAATAATATATATATAGATAATATTCAACAAATTGGTAGTTGACAAAGCTTCGACGCGTTTAAATAGTAATCTATACATATAAAATCCAAATATCACTTAGTCACTGATCGCTGTAACTCAAAAACTACCCAACGTACGAACTTGAAATTTTGAATTTAGGTTCTTCTCATATTTTGACCGTTCAATAAGAAAGGATTTGCCAAAAAATTCGCATTTTAAATAGGTGCTCAAACAGGGACATGGAGGTTCACGATGGAAATTGGAAATTTTATTTTTATTTATTAATAGTTGCCATTGGTTACAGTCAACAGTAGAAATTAGTGTTTATTTATTGTTGGTTTTATTCATCGGATTTTAGTACGGTTAGGTTAAGATAGGATTTTGTATACATTTATTATATTAATCTACCGTAGGTGAAATTAAGTAAAAACTACAAACTTGGTATAACTTTGATGCTTTAGAGTTTAGAGTTAAATTATGAATTTACGTAAAAACAGCACTGGGTCCGCGATCTAAAGCAGGTATATTGCCTACCTGATAATGCACCGCTGATAATCAGAATTTTTATTCCAGACAACGGAAAAGTAAAGATAAATTTTGAACACTATACGCCGAATATTAAATAACAAATTGAACAAAGGTTGAGTCATATAGAGTTGATACAAGTGCACAGGATCAACTAGTATATAGTATATTATAACATTATATACCATATTATATTGTTATGATGTCTGTACAATATATTAAATTATAATCGATTTGTACTGATTCCATGTCTGACGTCCATTATTCTTCACCAATGTCCATAAACAGTCGATACTTTATGCAGCAAGGGACATCGAAAATACAATAATATAATCATAATTCTGTAACGAGTGCCTCATGTTGTTGCGGTATGTGTTCTCATTAGTTTATATATTTTTTTTTAATTGGTAAAAAAAAACGTACAAAAAGTGGTTGTTCTAACTCGTATCAATATAATGATTTGTGAAAAAAAAAAATGAAACTTGTCTTAAAATATAAATAACCATTACTAAAATTGACTACACATCAACGCGTTAATAACCAATAAAGCTATAGGTACAATTGAAACAATACGGACTCTTGGATACCGATGTATGCAGTGACGGCTTAAAAAAGAAATTAATATTAATATACAAAAAATAATTATAAATGATTAAATTGAAAAGAAAATACGGGTGGACACAAACCTTAAAATAACGAATTCAACCCATATGATATTATGTGATTCGTATATGTGCAAAATCAACCATCATGCTATTTGTATGGATAATAATGTAGTTGTTGGAACTCGGAGTAGAATTGTATTATTTTTTCCCTAAAGGGAATCAACGCAAAAGTATTATTCCGTTTTTCACTATTTTTATCGGAAATGACGATTTACACGAAAACGTATCAAGTGCTTTTGTCATGAATGTTGTTATCGGTATATGGCATCCATGTCGGGACCAAAAAACAATGTTTTATCAGAAGGTGTAAAGACAACAGCGAATAAAATAAAATAGAAAACTAGCATTTCATAATATTTGGTTGCTCTATAAATAGTTAATAAACATTTATTAAAAATAATTAGACAGTAGACTGCAGTCAGTTTTGGCCAGCTAAATGGCTCTGCCTTTGGTTGGTTTTATAAGCTGTTCGGGATTAACCCTTAATGTGTAACTTTAATATTATGTTATTCATAGATCCTTTTAAGAAGCATCATAAAATCGAAGTGGAAGCCTTGGTTTCGATTCTAATAGGTGGTGCGAAAAAGTGTGTTTGGTCCGCCTAAGTCATGTCTCAATCGTTCATATAGATCTTTTATTTTATCCTCGTTAAAAAAAAAAAATGAAGAGTTACTGTTTGTTACAATACTGCCACCCGGTCCCATATCATTTTTCATCAATTATGTACATGGATATTGACGGAGAAATATATTATACATTAAAGGAGGCCTCTAACCACCCTGTAAAATTGGCCTTTAGCCCAGAAAGCTTATTAGTTATACGTTTTCTTGAAGTGCTCTACCAATCCTTCGAAGACCTTCCCAGGTTTCCAGCAGCAATCATCATTCCTTTCCCGGAAGTCATATAGCCTTTAGGGGTGGCGCGTAGTAGCTTAAATTGTAAATTGTATTGTTGCACCAAATTTCACTGTGTGTTTTGTGTTTCGTAATTTCTCTCTCTCTTGGCTCGTTGTCATGCTCAAGATCGCAATAGAATTAAGTTTGTTTCCCTAACGAATGTTATTCATCGTATATTTTACATATTATTATCTACCTACACAAAGAAGATGACGTCTCCATATATAAATGAAATTGTATTGTTCGAAAGATTATTTTCTTAGGCCTCTTGGTTTTCATTGTGTATTGAGACCACGTTTGCTGTTGAAGATTAGTCGGCCAAAGTTTTCCGAAAGTATAGTTCCCGATAATAGTAAAAGTCACGAGGGTCTTAAATGTATTTCATGATTAAATAAAGCACACGTAGAATTCTGTCTATGATAAACCAAATCTAACGCCCATTTTTATTACTGACAATAAAAAAAAAAAAAAACGTGTCTAAAATCTACTAAATCATACACAGCCCCGCCGTGATAGCAATGGTAATTATTTGAACTCCGTATCTTTGTTACTAAATATGATTATGCTATAAGTGTTACTATTGTCATGAGGAAAAGTAAACGTAGTACGAGTAAAGGTACTTAACTATGATAAAATAACTTTAATATAATTCTAAAAATATGCTTGTTTTCGGCATATATCTGTCGAAAAGTACCGGACGATAGTAATACCTACGAGTTATTATTAAAACTAAAGAACTTTTTTCTCTTTATAATAATATAATACTATTACAACTTGAGTGAAATGGCCACATGATAATATAGGTAGTACACCTAATATTTATGTCATTAGTTGATTAAAAACTCATAGGGCGCTTATTTTTAACTTTCTAGTTAAATTATCATTATTTTGGATTATCTATTAATTTCGCAGCACATCCATTAAAACACAATATTATTGTAATTACTTAGCGTTCAATATGTTTTTTTGATGCTTTTAAACCGATCACTATCTTGCTCCACGCGACACAAAACCAACACCGCTTAAGCCTATTGTTGTGTATAGCTCACGGAATAGTTCGACACAATTTGCGTATCCATCTAGTTTATACACGACAACATAATATTATTTAATTTGATGTATTAGCATTACACACCTGAGAGCCAGCCATGAGAAATAACTTAATAAAATATAATATATTAATGTCCTTATAGCATTGTCTTAAAGAAATAAAAATATATGACATACGAAAGTGATGAGTGAAATCGAAGAACTCCGATAAGTCGCATAGCTAAAATACAATCAATTCGTATCTTACGATACTATATTATATAACATAGAGATGAACCAAAGTTATTTTTTTTTCATCAACAATTATTACATAATATATTACTATCATTGTTGTAAAATAAGCAGAAACTCAGTTCCGTTTTCGAAGTAATAATAATAAAAAACATACTATTATTACTTAGGCACAACTATAACGTATAATATTATGGCCGTTGATGTTTAAAAATGAAATTAATGTTTCCATTTTAATAATAATAGTAATACTAATTTAAGCAGAAGTATAGAATGTTTTTTAGAATATTGTAAGTTAGTGATATTCTGACTGAAAATACCGAGAATCCACACCAGTTATGATTACCTTACTATATTCGCGGTACTGTTACCACAAGCAATTTTAATACATACCTATTCTACCAACATTTTGTTATTAAAAAAACCGTCAAAAAGATTTTAAATTGTCTTCGTAAAATTGTTTGATTGTTGCATAGATCCCAGCATTACTTTTTCCAAGATCGATGAACGATGAAGCTTGACAACAAATAGTATGTGTGGCTCGTGCAGGAAGGCAAACTCTGTCTTGGGCGAAATGTGGCCCTCGACTGAAATAGCTCACTTCCCGCCCTTGCCCCCACAATATATTATTAGTTATCGCATTAAACTATTGAAAGTTGCGAAAAGTTTATATTTTAATTAACCACCACTTTTATTTTTCAAGCTAAATAACTTAGTGCAAGCGCTGTAAAATCCCTTTTATTCTTTAATACTTGTATTTTATAGTTGTAATGAGGTATCAAGAAACACAGACGTTTTTTCCCAACTACGAAGGTAATGAATCTTTTTACAACTTTAAAATGCTACCTACTTAATTTTTCAAGATTGTTTCCATCGCAATAACAATAGTTTACAGAACAGTGCATACAATATTGACTCCTTGAAGTCCACACTGCATATCATCTGTAATGATTCTCGACCATTTGGACTTATTTCCCACAATTATGTACTAAACTTTCAAGAAGAAGAACTCGATACGTACCGTTTAATCCGTTCGTGGTGACCTGTTTCAAGGCTTAAGTCGACACGTATCTATGTTACACACGCGACTTGTTGAATGCTGAGTGCCTCAGTTTTGGACCTATGAGTATCGATATACTAGAATTATTCAAATTATTATATAATATTATATAATATAATAATTTCCTTAAAGATCTTTAAAACTTAAATATTTCCAAGCTTAAGAAAAGTTTTATTATTTAAAGTTTTAAGTTCTTGCAGAGTAGATATTTTTGCAGGACTTAAAAAAAATAAGAACGTTCGATGAGTGTTTAAAATATTTATAAATTATCCATCACGAATAAAATTCAATCAGAATTTTCTGTACCAAACATATATATATCGTGATTAACGCGGCGCTGAGTACCTAACCGAATCCAAATCGACTATGACTCTCGCGGGAACACACTGAGGTCACATTATTATTTTACTACGCACTCGAATATACGTCGACATATAAACGATACATAAAAACTATAACGAAAACGGAGAGGGAAAATAAATCTTCAGTTATTTTTTTTTTTTTATTTATGGTTTAATTTCCTTTAAAAAATAAATAAAAATAATAACAATAATAATAATAATAATAATAATAAAAAATACGGCGACGAGCGAACAGCAGCCGGAAAAGTAAAAGTGCTCGAGTATGCGTGTGTTGTGCGCGCGCTCAGTTTTCGAGAGCCGAGTAAACGGACGTGAGGGGGGTGGTTGGAGGTGGGAAAGCACTGGATGTCGTCAGTTCGTAAAATATGGTCTGTGTTATTATAACAAATAGTCTTGGACCGAATGTCAATAATACAGAGATCCGAAAAGCCACCGTCCGTTTCATGATACATGGTCTCGTTCGGCCTCTGCAGGCATTAAGAATAATTTCCCCTTCGCCGCGCATACATAAATTCCGATTTTCGTTTTGTGACGGCGATTTTACGGGCTCGTTTCCTCAGAAAAACACACGCGAGCTGTAATAATATAATATATCACATAATAAATATAAACTAGGATTTACGTGTTTTTACATTATTGTGTATATTATAATAATGTTCTACGGTGATAAATGATTGATAAAAGTGTGCCCTCGTCGTCGTTGTTTGGGTACACTATCGCTACGCATTACTGACACGAAATAAGGATGTGGGGTCAGAGGCTGCAGCAGGATTATAATGTAATATAGAGTGGATTTCGCTTCATTTACTTACACGTTATGTATAACATTTATAATATTATATATTATATCAACTCCATAAATGAGTAGACTATACATTATATTATTTTATTTCGATAGACCAAACTCACAAAACCACCCGAAAGCTGAAATACCACAGAGTGGTGTGGTCATGATTGGAGAGCAAAGGATAAGTTAATACATAAGGTTTTAATCGACAAACCGAACGGAAAGAGGCCACGTGGTAGACCCCGCCAGTGATGGCTTGACAGAGTAAACCAAGATTTGGAGAACCTGGAAAAACGAGTGGACAATAATTCGTGCAGGGCTTGGAAACAAAATGTGCTATTACATAAAACAAAATTGTTCAAGAGAGTAATATTTTAAATTTCCGTTAACTCTTAATATTTCAAAATTAATGATTTCCAATGATTGTTAGACTCTAAAACTTAACAAAGCTGATCTGCGTTAAGTTTTGTAATTTGGATTTGTTCTAAGTTGGACATAAAGTAAAACAAACGATGATTTAAACATTTTCAGTCAAGGACCAACACATTCAACAAATATCTACTAATTCACTTTTTATTTTTCAGTTATTTTTTTCAATTCTTTTAAATTATAATAGTAAGCTTGTAGCATGTCTGTGATATGACGTTCCATTAATATATAATTTATATACCTAGATAAATACATTTTATTTTCTATAGTTTTATATTTCTTAATACCAACACATCCCTGTTGCAGTTTAAATAATGTATCGGACATTAAATGTCAAAGCGTTATAGACTCTTTATTTTCCAGGATATAATATTGTATATATTATTTAATACACTTTTCGGGGTTACAGGTCACAATACATTTCCTCGTTAAGTTATTTTCCCCGTCAAAAATAAAATTTAAATTTTTTAAATTTTTCATAATTCCACAGGTATAAAAATGTTTCCATAATGTTGTTTAATAATAATAATTATAAAAAATATTTATACAAAAATGTTCATGTTTTAATAATAAAAATGTTTCTATAATGTTGTTTAATGTTGCTTAATAATAATAATAATACTAAAAAATATGTATGTAAAAATGTTTCCATAGTAAAAATATCTTACATTTGTAAATTATGAGCAATTCCAATTAAATATTCTTCAAGATTACGTTCATGGTAAGCACTTACAATGTTTTTGATGCTTGTAGTTGTTTTCATATACTTTTTCCTTTTTGCAGGCTGTTTTTGACTGGTTAATTTTTATTTCCGTTAAACCTTTTTCTTTTTTAATTATGTTGATTAATTTCCAAATAGTTGGATTAGATGCACCTAACAGTGAAAAAAATGCTCTGTGCCAACCTTCAACAGAACCGTTTGTTTTTGGCAGATCTTAGAGACTTGCGTCCTATTGATTCCATAGGTGGGCGTCGAGTTCTACGTCTACTTGGTCTACCGATCCAAGTTTCTTCAAAGTAGTCTGTCAATGGAACCAACAGTTCTTCATTTTCTACAAAAAAATGTTATGACATAAACTCTTCAAATTTTTCTTCGACGTCAGGTATTGGAATAAATGCTAAAGCCATTAACTGTTTTATATTTAAGGCAAAGTCAGCGTTTGAAAGATATTTTTCTCGTACTTCAGGAATACACTGTATTTTTCTTCATATACATTGCCCAAATGAAAAAAGCAGCCCCTTATTTGAAAGCCATCGAAAATGTTTATAAGTGCGCCAAAGAGCGCTTGTTCAAAATCGACCATAATACTTGCTGGCAGTAGTTTTTTTTCCAAATTTAGTAGCTCTTGTGCAATCCTAATATAACTATCACTTGTTTTATTCGGAATAAGTGCATACAATAACGGTAATACTGTGTCATATTTGATTGCATGTACTGTAAAAAGCTGAGTAAAGAGTTGTGAAGATGATTTAAATGTACCATCTTTAAACCAATGACACTGGTCGGAAGCTAATATTTTTAAATTTCGTTCAAAAACAATATTATTCGATTAGCATCATCAGTACCACTATCATAAAGAAGGAATGGGTGAATACTTAATGTGAGTGTGTACGGCTCAATAATAATTATTTCTGCTAACGTTGAAGGATTTACGGGTGGTGCATTTTTACAACGCCTTAATCTTTGGACAGTTTTCTTCATTGCGGCTAGTGGCTACTGAAGGTAAAGTGCCAGATATTGCTTGAGATGATATAGCAGATAATATACTATTAGCAACTGTTTGATAAGGAGTTGAAGTGACTTGGCTGGATACTGTATCTTTTAATTCGTTTATAATAACTTTATCACTGATTTCTGTTACGGCTGGTGAGTGATTGTGAGTGTCTTTGTGCAGAACAACTTAAGTATTTTAAGTATGTGCCCGTCCTGTACACTTGTAAGTATTATATTTAATACATTTCCAATAGGTATTTTTGTTTGTTTCATTCGTATAGTCCTTTTCAAAAATAAATTCCTCGTGTACTAATAAATCTTGACCTTTAGAACTGTTTATGTAAGTCGTTTTCTAATTTTAAAAAAATAACTTGAATTTAACTCGAAAAAAAATTGTATGGTTACGTAATACGAATATAATAATATACGGCGTAACAGTATTTCGGTCTAACACGATCGCGATGATATAACGACGTGACGGTTATCGACAAACTGTTCACATATTTCAATTTGATTGTTAGATTTGGCCATGTGTACTGGATACTGATCATATTATTATCTTTATGGGCACAACTATTTGATAAAAACTATAAGAATATTTATAGATTAAGCAACAAAGTTAAAAAGTTTGTTCATATACAGGGTGCAATTATAAGATATATACACATAATATACAGTGTGGACTTTTTTCTTTTACGGGGGAAATATCAGACGGGGAAAATAACTGGACGGGGAAATATCGGATGGGGAAACAGTAATGGGGAAATGCCTGACGGGGAAACATATTACGGGGATCTGTCCATGAATCAGTTTTCGGCTAGGTAATTGATACCAAACTTTGCACTCATATTATTTGGTATCCCGGACGGGTCGTTAGAGTATTACAAAAATAGAAACCACGGGAAACAGCTATTATAATATTATATGACAAGCAAAGTGTATTGATCGAGTGGCTGAGGCTTATAGATTCAAAAACGACTCGACCGATTTTGACGATCCAAGAAAGGTTTGGATAATAATATTATATCAAACCATCTATTTATTTTTATGGTGGCTTGTCTCCTAATAATTATATTAAAATCTTAACTGCATATTTGGTTCTACTCACAATTTATTGGTAGGTAGGAAAAAGTTACATATTACAAGTAACCGCCACAGGTGGATTGCCCTACTTGCAGGTTTCATTTATCCCACGATCCCGGATAATACAACAAATGTTTAAAACAAACATTTTTTGTTTTTATTGTAATGATAATATTTACTAAATACATTTACACGTATCAGATTTATGTAAGGCTAATGTGTTTTTATTGAAAACTCTGGTGTAAATATGAACAAATAGAATTTATATACAGATATTTATTAGATAACGGTTAAACTAATATAATAACTGGGTTTGGGATTTTATAGAATTTACTATTAAAACGCTTATGAAATAGGAGAGGAAACTTATAGTAAAAAGATTCAGAAAAATGAATTAAAAATTTAATTCTGCACATTTTGAAATATTTTAGATTTCAATATCTGGACTTTTTGAGATATTTTTGCATTTTTATCTGTTTTGTAACCAAAATTGGTTCAATTTTATAAAATAACATTTGAAGAAATGTGTTTTGATTATTGTCTAATTTTAAAAGCTATATTATAGATTACCTAAGTAAACAAACGGACCACACAAACGCGCTGACACGACGTGAGGAGTGGCGTTTATAATTTCGTACTATTTGGTTCTACTTAAAGCTTTTTTTTTTTATTGTTTTTTGTTATTTATGGCTGTTATTATCATCGAATAAAATCTCAAAATGTATGTAACTATAATAATTTGTAAATAATAAGTTACTGTACCTAATAATTAAAGGTTCCTGTTTTTTTTTTGCATACTTTTCTAATATTTAAGGTTATATTACGTCACATAATATTATTTGTGCAATTTCAAGTGATGATAATAACAATAGTGTATAGGTAATAAGTAATAACTATTATTTCAAGACCACCAAAACATTTCATTCTGCGATGATCGACGGCTTTCAGCCTTATGGATGCCGTTTTTCATTTATATTTAATATCGTGGGTCGTGAAAGGCGTATAGTAGTTCGTGTGCATCTCGCCGTGCTCATCGAATAGGATCATCGGGGATCCGCGATCTTTTTTGACTTTTTGGTCGGTAAGACCATTTATTATTGGTCTCCACGACGACGAAATCCCCGGATTGCCATCGGCCGACGACCTAACCCTCAGATCGCTGTCGGACGACGACGATGGACTTCCCGTATCGGCCAGCGAGTGCGTGATCTCCTCACCGTAACCGGACGGCGATGACAGCCGTTGGTCGTGCGACGAAATGGATTGTCGGTTGCGATCCGATGACGGGTCGGCCGGCGGACTCGCCCGATGATTGTCGTAGATTGGCGACGAACTAGGATTGAGGTCGACCGACGAATTGCTCCGATTTTCGTTGGTCGACCGCGTAAATGGCACCGAAGCGTATGCTACCCAGTAACGGCTGTACATTGATGGCTCGCTGTTTTGGCCGGGTGAAGTCGGTGGTTCGACTGTCATCAGGCCAAGACGACTGGACGACTCTACAGGAAATATAAGAGTGAAGTTATAAATATGGGTACATTGTATTTTCAATGGCGTTTAACTCGAATCGCGACGTTCTCTTTTACGGTACAATATAATATGTATACTATATATACGTACGTGTTGGTATGGGACTACCATTCAATCGCCCTTGTAACAAACACGAAAAAACGAAAAAAACCAACAAATAAAGATGGACGGGGATTTTGCACCGATAATTTACGATTAATAAATAAACAACTAGAAAGTACATTTGCATCACTAAAATTTCAAACAATTATTGTAGATTCTTGAGCACCAAATCAATTGACTGATAATACGAAACATATTTTATTTGTGCTACGATAATGACGACAAACACTTTTGGTTTCCTCGGCGATTCATAATTGAATTACCTTACCTACATCCTTTAAATATGCTTCGTTTATAAATATATAATATATATAATATATTATGTATAAAATATGTATTGACATTTTTCTGCCAACGACTAACCGTGTTATTTTTTTAATAAACGGTTAGGTTGACGGTTGGTTATCATATACCGTAAGGTACAGTAAAAAAATGCCAAGTGTGAGAGAACCTTCGATCATTAAACCTTATACCACTGAAACAATAATATGTCGACAGAGCAATCGACGAGTTGGACCTCTGGATACAAAATGTTCGTTAAGAGTGTCAAACGAGTCAAACGAGCTCTCGTCCCTTATATTATCGTGTACTGTGTCTGGCAGTCTGTGTGGCAGCGTGCAATATTTTATAATGTCTGTGTGGTTTGAGTGTTTTCAGTATATAGCGGCTACCACGATACCAGAATTTTGTTTCAAAATTATCTTAAATATTTTCCCATCCCATTATCGTGACTATCATGAACTATTAGAATTTACCAATATTATGATTTTACATTATTACTGTCATGTTCTATACTACTCCCACCTCTTATAAACACCTAATTTTATAGTTATAACATAATATAAAAGTATGTGTTATTGTATTCGTATTTGTTTTTGATGACTTTCAAATAAAAATATTTTTTAAAAACTCTATTTAATATATGCCTAATATAAATAAAATAAAACGAATAATAATAGAACGTTTTAATTGATATTATATTATTAATTTACAATTATTTATTGTTCGATCTTCCAACCACGGAGCAAGAGGCTGTTAAGTAATTGCAAAACCACGAAATATTGTCGAATGTAGAAATCATTGAAAATAGTAACAATGTTTGTACTTATTTTTGCAAACAAATTGTTTGAAAATATAATTTTAAAAAGTACAAATTAAAGTTTATAGGTCCGAACGGCGAAACATGCATTCATTACAATATTTAGGTATTGGGTATGAGTACAGAAATAATTATTGATGAGAAATATTTTTAATCGAGCAGAACCTCTGTTAATTACTTAAGTCTAATAAGTATTCTGTACAACTAAATTTCTTTTAAAATTGATTATATTAATAAAGTATTAGTGATAACTCATACACCACGTATTTCTTTATTAACGAACAAACTCGGTTGTGGAGACGTCCATAACATGATAAAGCAGTTTGATAAACTATTATGTAATATTCGTGTTATACCTAAAAAATTCGATTCAAACGAAAAAAAAAAGGAAAAATCGACCTAAAAAAAGAAAAGAAAGTGATGTAAAGAAATGAAAAATAAAAGTTTTAAAATTGAATTTGTTGTTACATAATTTAAAGTTCCTGTTACGAAATCTATATTTCAAATAGGCTGAAAAAATACTGTACAAATTCACAGTATATGATATACACCAATTACTTTTTTAATTATATACGGTTCACACTTATATAGCAAATTGTAATATAAGCACTTTATTTATTGTTTCGATTTATAGTGGCTGCATCACTGGATCACTGGAGAAGAATCCGTTCTCATTCTCTTTTTTTCATTATATTTACATAATAGTATAACCACCAAGTGTTAGAGCGAAGAATTGTCTTTCTTTTTGTGCGAGGGGTGGGGGGGATTTTTATAATTTGTCATATAGGAGAGGATTCAATAATATATTTATTTCCTTATAAATTTGATCTGCTGATTCCGTGAGTATAATATAACATATTAGATGTATTCAGCAACAGGAAATAATTTTAAACATAGAATATACTTACATGCAAGGTCCATAATAGGTAAATTTATGAGAAAAAATATAATCTTAATTTGAAATATGTGTTACCCATGATTGAACGCTTAAAATCGCACTTAAAACCGAATTAAAATGTTTTTTTTTTTTTTTTATTAAACATCGAAAAACATCGACGTATTTTACAACAATCCGATACATCGAAACAATCGATGTATTAAATTTCGATGCATCGATGTCCAAAATATTTTGCCCATCTCTAATTTTGAATTCGAAACCGGTCGTTAAATATATAAACCTAACACTACTCAAGACCGAGCTTTATTTATTTATATATATATTATACACTCTTGTAGGTATAAATAATATAATCTAATAATAATGTATTATATTATTATTCCTTTTAATATGAATCATATTGTTTATATTATGTAACTAATTGCCGCAGCAACGATAGAAGTAGTGAAAACTGAAAACGCAGTAAGGGTCAATTTTATGTTATTTTCGCACCAAAGTTACAAGTCAAAAGTGCTTAAACATTTACGTCGGCAATGGTTGTCAACGCCCGTCAATATTGCGAGGATTTGACACAGCGTGAGAAGGTCAGCTGTCGTCTAAGAAGTATTCACTTTAAAAAAAAATTACAATTCGTTTTTTGAAAAGTACCCAAAAGTAATATGTTTACCCACGATGGGAATCTGCAATCGTAATTTTAATAGGCTTCGATATTTATTCATAATTGCCTTGAAATCGTGCTATTCATCTCGAAGTTCATAAATTAATAAATTGTTTTAGTATTGTGTTAAATTCGAAAAAACATAATCGATCTTTACCATATTTGTATTGCATCTAATTTATACAAACAATTCTACGATTGTTGATATGCATTATTATGTGCTGTATACGTTTAAATTGTTACTATTGAAAATAAAAAAAAAAATTCAAGAGGTTTGGAGTTCAAGCCATTAAAAATAATGTAAACCATTTCTATTTTTGTTATAATAAAGCGTGCCAACTTTATTATGTTTAGCTTTGCATTCAAGTGGGTATATAGTAGGTAGGTACTTAAAAAATAATCATACTGTAATCATAATATTGTATTTAATTAATAAAATGGTATAATCCCGTCACTACCTACTGTTAATACATTATATTATATTTTATACTTATTATTTATGTTTTAGTTAGTTGCATTTTTGTAGGCTTTGCTCAGTGATAGGGACCGGGAATAACTGTTCGCGTTGTTTATTATTACATAATATTCTAATAAAATTAAATTAAAAAATGCGGATGTTTTTGTTTTTACAAACATTGTTCGCGATATAAAATACACAAAAACCATTTAGTTTTGAAATTTAAGTGAAGTGCAATGACTAAGACTTCGTAAAATGTAATAAACCTTGAAACCTCTTAACCATAGGTGAAGTGTAAAATATTTCGTTTGGGGTAAACGTAAAAACATAGTGAAAAAAATGTTCCTGAACAAACTTTGTTTGTTAGTGAGTCTGATTGAAGACTGCAATAATTAAATACACCATAATATGTTTATTTGGTCTGTGGACAAAATTATTGTGTTTTTTCCGTATTTTACATACCTACATCTTATTATTATCGTGTTTTCGTAATTAAAGGACGGTAAATATTATTTACAAAATAATTATATATGAATATGTATCATGTATTTATGTTCAATCAATATGGAATAAAAAGTCCTTCTCGTATGTTTATTTAATTAAATTAAAATAAATAATTTTTTTTTTTTATTAGGGTTGAAGGCTTCGACAACAAAGATCATTAGCCTGTGGTACTGTAGGGGGGTAACTGCAGTAGGTTGTTAACACGTGTGTGGGTTTTGGCAGAATTTTTGATTTGGGCACCCGTAGGTATCTGCCATGCCCGGATGGGGGATGGCGGCATTTGTTCTCCGGAATTATATTTTAATAATTAACCACTGACAAAACATGACTAGAAACAATTGATCAACTCAAACGTCTCCAAAAATGTATGGAAATGAATATCGAGACACATTTATGACAAGGTTGCCAAATTAACCAATTTTATTGTTTTATTGTTTTATTTATTTACCTACATATTATACTACTCAAAATTTCTCGGCGTTTTGTCAATGTGGTTATGATAATGTTAAATATTTCTATTTTTTTTTTTTTTTTTAGGGTTGAGGCTTCCACAACAAAGATCATTAACCTGTGGTACTGTAGGGGGAACTGTAGGTTGTTAACACGTGTGTGGGTTTTGGCAGAATTTTTGATTTGGGCACTCGTTGGTATCTGCCATGCCCGGATGGGGGATGGCGGCATTTGTTCTCCGGTCACCGTGACTTGCCCGAAGAAAAATGCCGCCCGTGACCACGGGATCGAACCGGCGCCGGTAGCTTCGCAACCGACCGCTCGGCCACTCCGTCCCCCAATAAATAAATTATGATTATACAATTAAATTCAAAATAATGAAGCTCACTGTTATTATATAAAATCAGAGTTACACCGTTATTTTATAAAACATATTATTATACCTACATAAATATAAATTTCATTTCATTAAATAATTTATTTATTTAATTTAATTTAAATATGATTCAAATTTGTTAGAAGTAATCTAAATCATCTGCGCAAAGGCTGATTGAATTTCTGTAAAATTTCGTAACTTTTGGAATAGATATATTATAGTGGTGAATATATTTATCATTAAACATTGTTATCAAATTACATAATACAAATATTTATTATTCGTCATGAACCTACTATCAATATGTTAAAAATGTTCTTTCATCATATTTCTTAAAAATAATAACAATAATAATAATTATAATAATAATAATAATAATATACGATCCATTGATAAAACTCAATTTAATAATACATTCAATGTGCCTAGTATTACAGACTACAGTAATTTCGCATCATTTTACCATTTATTTGACATAAATACAATTTATATTTTCCATAAAGCCACGCCACAAAGGTTAAAATATTTTATGTTCAAAATTGTATTTAAAACTTAGTTAGCTATAATGTCACATAAGGTTTATAAAAGTGGAATTTTGTGAATGTACGTTAACGTGCTGTTTCTTAATCCACTTCGTTTTCATAAGGTACGAGTATAATACGTAGGTAAAAAGTAGCTTAATAATTTTTAAATTGATAAATTATTATAATATATATTTATATTAATTTCGTATATCATTCTAACCGGATATTGCGACTAAAAAATAAAAGTATCGAGGATTTTTTTTTTTAAAGTGAAGTATTACTGATATTTCTAATTTTAAAATGTATAACCTTTACGTGGATAGGTATACAATAACTTTACATAAACCATTAAAAACCAATATTTTTCTACATTTCTTTTTTTTTTATGAAATATTTGAAATCTTACCACTTTTTACAAGCATGTGAAAGTACTAAACTATGTCATTATTTAAATATTTCGTTAAATTCCAAGTTTTTTTTAGTCGTTAAAATGAATAGATACTATAACGAGGGTCTGATATTTTTAATTTGTAAGTTTATAACACTTCTTTAATTAATTAGTTAGTTCCAACGGTGGTTATATAATATTTATCTCACTAATTATCTTTAATCGAATTAGGGAAATTACCTGTAATAGACATACTCAGCAGTGGTTACAATCCATTATATTTTCCTTTTAATAATTTGTTCGTCCATTAATCATTTATAATATTTTAGTTTTATTATAACGTTTTTATTTGCTCGTTTATTTACATTCAAGTCTATATATTTCAGAGCAGCTTTGATGTCGCTACGCCTCACTTTAGAAATGCTTTGGTTTCGGGAAGATTGAAATTCGTGTAACCGTATGGAGGTCGTAATACTTTTGAATATATCAAAATATTGAGTGTATATTTGCTTTGAATCCGAAAACCACTGGCGAAGACAGGATTTACAAATTGTTTGTGAGTGGTGGGTCGTGGTGCTTCGGTGGTTGGCGTCCGGCTGATACATAATAATAATAATTATGTACCGTAGAACACAGAAGAAATTATTTGGGAGGAGGGATAATACACCCCACCACCGTGGCTATAAGACATCACAGAAGAAAACGATTAATTTTTACATTATAAATAATATAATATACGCGTGACTAAAGTAAATTGTATTAGTATGTGCCGAAAAGAGATGAGCTGTTGTTGAAAAAACTTCGGTCGTGTCGGTTATGCCGTTTGGGAAATATTATTTTGCTTGTATTTTTTCCAAGAAGTTTGATAATGGTACAACAGAATAAAAAATAAAAAAAGTCGAATACATAATATTTTAAGGGTTTGGCCGTAAATTCGGTTGTCGAATTTTCTTTTTTCGACGAATAATGGGAATTTTACAACTTTGACATCCACCCAAAGCATAATCATTATGCCATCCCAGTTTCCGTAACTATTGTATAATAAATATGTCACTTCAAACTTTTAGAGCACGTTAACATAGTTAACAAGTGAACATTTTATTTTGTATTTAAAGCGTATCATTTCAGTCTAACAAATATACGCATCTCGAATTAAGTTCTGAAAGTGACGTTACGAAGCAAAACACTGCCTGATTACTAAAAATGTACGTTTCCTATATGTCTCATTGGCTAAAATATGTTGCGATATTATTTTGTAATAATAATATTAACAATCAATTTCATACCTTTCTTTTAAAAACTGATAGCTATGCCTATCAAAATATATTTTAGACGAACATTCTTAATTTGTTGGCTGAGTTAATATTAGAACAGATTATATCGAAATAAACACTTATTTATAGGAATGATTTTAAGTATATATATAAAAATAAATTGCTGTTCGTTTGTCTCTCAAAAACTCGAGAACGGCCACACCGATTTGGCTCAATTTTTTTTTAAGATGTTCGTAATTGAATGGGAAAGATTGAAACGAAAGAAAATTTCAGAAAATTCACCGGAAAAGTAGAAAATTTGAAAGTCAAAAAATACAATGGCGCCATCTGTCCAGAAAAAAATAAATTAAATAATAAAAAAATTAGTTTCAGATTAAAATAATAATAGTGTATTGTATATTGGTTGCTATTGATTAATCGGGCATGTTTGTTGATTTGTATTTTGTTTTTTGTCAATATATAAATAAATTAATGTTTGTGTGTCGATTAGACTTCTGGAAAGAAGACAGGGAATTTAAAAATGGTTAAATTGAGTTTTTTTTATTCGTCTGATATTAGGATTTTGTATTAACTGATTATATTAATCCAACACAGGTGGAATACAACAAACTTGGTATAACTTTAATACTTTAGAGTTAAATCATGCACTTAAGTACAAACATCGAGGGGGTCCGTGATCTACCGCGGGTAGCTTGCCTACCTGATAATATACTGCTGCGAATCAGAATTATTACTATTATTCCGGGTAACGGAAAAGTAAGGATACATATTTTTGAACACCATACACTGAATATTAAATAACGAATTGAACAAAGTTTGAGTCATATAGATTTGGTACATTATAACGGGCAACGAAGTACACGGGATCAGCTAGTATATTCGTAAAAATTACCTTTTAATTAGTATATATTTTGTTTTAAGCATTTTAAAATTAACTTATAATGATATTACAATATAATGTCATCAATCTATTTTATGTTTAACATTAAATAAATAACTTATTTATCCTACAAATTATACACGAAATATGAAATTATTTAGTATAATTAAACAGCATTTTTTCATCACTTTGATCTAATTAAATAATTATTTGAGTTTTTTAATTACAATAATGACACAATGTTTAACGTTGTAACTTTTGTTGATAAATGATTAACTAGATTATGAATGCCAAGATTATTTACCACATATATTTTTTTTTTTTATGAATAAAGATTTTCAGTAATATTTGAACGTAAATGCATGTTTTTACTATAGAGTTTATATGAAAATAAAACTGTTTTTCTTAAATATATTTTTCCGACGCCAACGCAAATATGAAATAATTAATTTTTTGTTAAAGGATCATTTGAGCTACCTATATATTCAAATTTACAATACTAAAAGTTCAATAGTTTCATAGCGATGACTCATTCATTAAAGTTCGAGTTCCTTGTATATTAATAACCCATTAAAACCATTTTATATTTTTTACACTCTATAATTTGCAAATGAAAAGATACTCTAAACTAATTTTTTGAAATCCCAAGAAAGTTTTAAAATCATGTTTGAATATTTTAAAATACAAGATTAAAAGCACTTAAAACTTATTTCGATGCTCCAGGTTAGGCGGTGCAGATATTAGGCGTCGATTTAGATTCTAAATCGTCTGCTCAGTCGAGATCTCGGGAGACAACGATTTTCCAACGCTTTCGAGCGATTTTCCCAGACCTCGATGAAAACCTGGAGCATCAATTCGGTCGCGGACGGTCGGGGATCTCGTGTGCATTTCCTGTGGAAGTTGTGTGCACTGGAATATTAGGCAACGATCTAAATCATCAGTGAGCCTGCGAACTCTTGTGATCAAGACTTTCCAACACTTAAAAAGGATTAATAATAATAATAATAATAATACGTCAACACTTTTTTGAACTCTTGAAACATGTTTATGTCCAACATTCTTCAAATAATTTAAGTAATGGCTTATTGATCCGTTTTGCAGAGTTCTATTTAAGACGCTTTTGTGAAGTGAATATAAGTGGATAACATATTTTGATATTTGGATTCGTTATGCTAACTTTTTACCGAAATAAACAATGTTCAGGTTTCCAAGACGTTTTCGACTATAATATTATTATCAGCATATTGGTTGGTACATAATATTTGGATGATTCTGACTTTCACTTACATTTTTATATTTTTTTATGACTTTCGTGCAGTAGCAATTTTCTACTACTATATACCATACACACTTGACTCACAGAAATCAAATATTTTTTTTACGTTTATTATCGATGAAGCTCAGTCGTTCTCCTCGATATATGTAGATATCCGCACTTCACTTTTGTCAACAATTTGTATAATAGATTTATGCATTACTAGATTTTCTTGGTCCTGATTCAAATCAGAAATCATAATATAATGGCAATATTTTTTCATTTTTTTTTTTTATAAAATAAATAGCCTTGGTGACTACGGCCATTTGCTGAATTGAAATAACATGTGTTTAAACTTTTATTTGATTGCATTGAAAACAAAATATACAACTAATTACGAACGATAAATTAAATTGGATTTAACAATAAATTGTACCATGCATTTTGAGTTGTCCGGAGAGGTTCTGACACAATATTGGATATTCCAGGTTCTCGTCTTTCCGTTTCGAATGTAAGGCATTCAGTCAACATGTGTTTGATCGTGAGGGGAACGCCACAACTGGCACATATAGGTGGACCATCCACCTTCATCAGACACTGGCTTGATAATTAAAATTATTATAATTTTTAATCTAATATTGATCAAAATTTAATTATATAAAATATGTCCTGGTGGCTTGGCACCTCTCGGTGGCTTCAATCAGTCACGCAACGTGATTTAGAGAAAGACAGGAACGTCCGCTGACACTAGTTGCCGGATGGGTGACCAGGGTGGTTGTGGCAAAAGCCTTGCCACATATACACGTGTTGCGAACCTACCTTTTCAACCGACCGTAATCAATACCACAGCAAATTGGCATAGTTGCTAAATGCCAAGCTCGAGTTCAATAAAAAAATTAAAAATGTAAAAATGTCATGATGGAATTTATAATTTAAAACGTATATTCTATGCTAAAATAACTATAATAAAAATTTTATAAAACAAGTACTAAAGTAGTATTCTATGTCTTCTAACGGAAGATCCATTTTATGTAAGACACTCATTATTTCAAAAACTTTCAAATTCTGGAGGAATAGTAATTTATGAGTTACAAGTATTTAAAGTTTAGATGAGCGAAGTGGAGTGCGTGATACTGCAAGGGTACCCCGCAAAACGTCGTTTAATTACTGTCCTTGTCTAAACTTTAAAATATACTTATAAGTTATAACTACTAATCAGCTACTTTTCCGAAATTTGATTTTCATACACTGGAATACTCTGAAAAATATTCTGCTAACATTAAACGTGGTAGGTAGCCCCAGGTAGGTGCAAAATATAATTTTTTTATTCAAAAATGTTGTTCTGTAACGATTTAAAATTATTTAAAATATATAATTTTTTTTTAAAAAAACGTTAGTGTCTTAAATGAGAGCCTTGCGTTAAATGGATCACCCCGTAAATGCTAAAACTTTGTACCGATATAGTACGATATAGTACAAAATTCCTGTCAAAAAAATTTACTAAACATAAACTGCAGTGATCAATTTTTATGGAGTCACAAATGTCACAGAATTTCTTCAGCAACGAGTTTCATCAACTTTTTCGACTGCGTAGACGTTCATTGTGTTGCACAACGTTTTTTAATCGATTCTCAGAAAAACAGCTATAAACTGTTCTGCTTAAAATAAAATATGTTGTGTGAAGCAACAAAAACAAATTACCGATAGCCAATTTCAATTTTCTCAGTCGGGAAAATTAAATTATTTACATCCTTTTATATTTTATTTATTATTATATACCAGAATGAACCCGAACACTTGTACAAGGGAGGTGTTGAGGCCAACGACCAAACATATTTAAAACACCAATGGTCGAGGTAAACGATTTAGAATTCAGGAAAAAAATCAACGTGAACGTGGCACGTGGCACGACAACGGGTAACCAGATATGCTTTAACAATATAAGTTTGGTAACAGCAGTTACGAATAGGCACTTAAAAAGTAATATCGATTTTGTTGCAAACAATTCAGTACGACTTCTTTATTTTATTATTGTTACGTGTGACTATATTAAAATTACTTATTATTATTACTATTATTATTTGAATACAAAATACATTAATCGAATATAAGATGTATTATAACGTAAACTACATTTAAAATTCGTTTGGAATGAAAAAAAAAAAACTCGGCCATCAAGACCGGCCGAGATCTCTAAGAAAAATAATAGTCGTACCTCTCTTCTCCCGTCGTGTTATTTTTCACCAAGATTGGACAGCGGACTATGAATTATTAATGATTTTCTGCTGTTGCCGATTTCGTGACGGATGCATGAGGGCTTGTTTTTTCTGCACAGGATCGGAGCCCGTCTGGAAATTAGACTTTCGAAGGGGAAATATTTCATATTTTCGTAGCACAGAAAGAGATATATTACATTTTCTCGTCAGCTCAGACCTAACGACTTATTCAATTCAGACACGAGCACGTGATATTTTTGAAAACTGACGTGTCTAACAAGTTGCAATTAATTTTAAATTCAAACGAATAAATTATATCCTCCGGACGATACGATGTTCGGTTGAAACGAACTTAGTTGTTGTGTATAGTGCGTATAAAAGTTAATTTGTTGTTTAAATTTTAACGGCTAGTTTTCAAATGAAATATTGAAACACAAACAAATCACATTATTTTTTTAAAGGTGCATATTTTAAGTTGCGAATGATTGATGTGCCTTAAAAATGGTTTTAAAAAAATAAAGTCAGACTATTTTATATGAACCAGACCTATATTTTTCATACTGTTTAATTGATTTAAAATGGTATGTTTCAAATCAATTGTTGGACACTAATTTATAAATTCATGAGTCAGTTGTAAATATTTTTGTTCACGACACTTAATAAATTTGTTAGCCACTATCATCATAATAATATAATGGTCTGTGTTCCAAAATAAGTAAAACGATTCATAACCACACACTGAGTACTAATAACGCATAAGTCATCAGGTGACTATCTTTTCAATATTTACTAAAATGATGTTTGTATTGTTATACCTAATGTGTTATATCAAACAAATTTATTGCCAAAATCGGTAAATATACTTTAACTGAATATTTTAATTGCTAACGCTTTCTGTAGGGTAAAAATAATTACTATCGTTTGGATATTCAAATATAGCTTCAGATAAAAAAAAAATATATGTATAAATATTATATAGTATACAAATTCGAAGCGCAGTGAGGAGGAAATAAGTCGTGTTAGGGTAGGTATAGGTTTCAATTAACTTAGTTTCTATTTATGTGTTCATTCAATTATATTTTGAATTTATAACTCTATGTAAACTTGGCACGGATCCCATTACACCGTCGAAGATCAAGGTATATTTTTTCTATTTGACGACTTTTGTTTTTGAATAGAGACATTTTAGTTTTGTGAACGTCTCGACATATCGAATTTGAGTAGTTTTTACTGAATGATTGAACAAACACAATCTGGTTTTTAATCAGTATTCGAGATCAATCTATTAGGTTTTAAGTTTTCTAATTAAATCAACATAGATAATGCGACTATTCGATGACTCTGTGGTCTGTGGGACCCGTAACACGTCTGGCTTTGACACGGAGTTCTGAAAACTGATTTTCATTTAAGTTAGCTTAATTAGGATAATGTTTGATAATTCCATTGAAAAGGATGCTGGTGATACGTCAAATTCTGGGTTTTAAATAGATAACAGTTGTTTATCTGATGTTCTGAGTTGGCAGGATAATATTATTATTGACTATTGTCATGATAATATAATAAACTAGATATGATAGCAACTAACCAATTGTTGTATTATGTATTTATGTTGTCCAAAGATGGCGGGCGACGGTCTTTCGCCGCTTTTAATTGGTTTAGATAATATCATCATAATGAAAAATTTAAAAATGTTGAAATACCAGCGCCATTTTTGGTCGAAGAATAATGGTCGGCGTGTGTGGAGTATGCGTATCACGATGTGTGCATCATACCTAGTTTATTATATCATGGTTTTTGTAACACAGTTTTATGATTAGGTAAGTGGTAACTTGAATAATATAATTATTGAAGTCCATCAAAAATACAATAATATTGCTATAGTCAACAATTACATAAATTGATAATAAGAAAATTATTCCAATATATAATTAGTATACGGTTTACCTATGTATATACTGACGTAGGTTGTATTTTTCAATTTACCTTTGTGTCTTTGCAATTCTCACGATTTGATTTAGATAATATTATGTACATTTATTATTTCAAGTTCAAAATTGTGCTGTTTTCTTTAGTACCTAATCATTTGTATGGCCCCATCACAGTTTATCAGTACCTATCCAAAAATTTCTATTTCAGCATCGATTTTTTTTTACTGAAATCGACTGTTCGATCTGAATTTACTGTCTTTACAGTTTCTTTCCATCGAACGATTTCAATTGCCATATATATTTCTAACATTATTTAACAATATAACTATTATGGTCTAATCGGTTATTGTTACCAGTTACAATTTGGTACTGCATCATCCCAAATTTTGGACTTAATGATCTGTACAAACAAATAATTGCAGATTAATATTCAGTAGCAGTTGACGACACAATAATAATAACCATACTGAAACCACATTTTTTCGATATGATTTATCTTGATGCCTGTGTAATCGTGGATGTGTGACACGTTCATTTTAAAATAAAAACATGATAAGTAAAAATATACTTACACGTACACTAATGTCATCACTAAATAAGAGACAACATCAACAAACACACTTATAAAACTCCAGATGACCTGTGTCTCTTTCATAATACCTACTGTACATAACATATGATTCAGTTTGTGTTCTAATAAAATAATACATCGACTGAAACATATTCTTTGAACTATCATCCCTTAAGCTCCCTAGCCACGATTAAAATTATAAATAAAAGAACCCCGAAAACCCTCACTATAATATCATAACCTATATCCTTTGGGATCCTAGGGATATTATTTAACCACAAACTGATTTAAATTGTTTCTTCCCAAAAGAAGTGCATTTAAGTAATTACAAATCTTTTTTTTTACTAATACATCGCAATGTGCAGTTATGTTATATATTGTGGTTTGTTTAGCATTTTGAGTTTTAATTAAGCTCAAGACATTCCTTGATACGCGATAAGTAGACATAAACTACATGTTATGTTAATGCTGTTAAATGCCACGATATCTTATATCCACCGACTTAACGTTTAATGCACACATTACCACGGTTTATGGTGAGGTAGTGAAGACGATGGGCTTTTAAAATGTAATATTGTTGTGAGTTCCGTAATCCCATTTGTCTTGAAGGTATAACTTATGTTCATAAAATCGGTTGTTGAATATGGATATGTTATTCCATACCATCCAGCTTCAGGGGTAAGTAAGTTTGAAATAATAAATTGGATTTAATTTTTTTTTTTATAAAAACATCTCTCTCGATCAAATAAACGTAACAAGCCGTTTCAAATAACCAAAATTGTAATACGCATATTGTATTGAAAGTAGTTAAACGTCCATTAGAGATTATGACATAGAATATACGCAACATATATCGGTGGTAAACGCAATAATATATAGAAAGTGACAGTTCCTGACGGACTTGAAGTTCTGACGTTAAAATAATGTTAGATTAAATTCACGTAAATGAGCAGCCAGTTATTCTTTGAACGTCCTAACCTATCACTATTTATGCTGACTAATGAATTTGATAATTAGCCAAAAAAATATTACCATCTACAAAATATTGTTGTTACAATGTCTTGTGTCTTCCTATTTGACTAAAAATAATAATTTATTTAATTTTTTTTTTATTTAAATATATTCAATCTGTTTACGAAACAAAAAACAATAAGTAATAATGATAACATAGACAACTATATACAATACTGAATCATGTGAAGAAGAGATCATTTATAACAGAACCTCAGACATTTTTTTTATCCTATTTTAGGAAGTCTCTAGAGCAGTTTATTTTTAATCGACGTGTAATTTGTGGTAATTTGAATTGGGCATGTTTTTAATGAAGGGGTTTATACGGTATGTTAATTTTGACTGGAGACTTTTATAGTGGCTTTTTGCAAGCTCTATTTAAAAATGTTATATAATTTCACAAATAAAATATGCTTTTTAAATCACATAATTTATTTCGGTTACTTTTTAAGATATTATTACTTAAATATTAAGAGCTCACTCAAACACAGAAATAATAAAATAAGTTTTATTTCTAATAATTAATCAAAATGTATGTATACATTAATACATTATTATTCTTGAGCGTAATTCAATTTAAATTCAAATCTTCTAATAGGATATTCAAATAACAAAAAAAAAAAAAAATGTATTTTTAAGTATATTATAGTTAGGGAGTACCCTATACCGTAATTATTACGTGTTATTATTATTTTATTTTTTGTTTAATTAAAACAGCCACTACTAACCGGAAATACCACTATTATATAACTTGTAATCATCTGAGTTTTGACAACAATTCTAATATTTTATTCTGGTAAAGACAACAACTGTAAACTCAAAGAAGTTGCAATGGGACCTTTAAAAAATGCAAAAGCTTCCAAACAACGACAAAAAATGTGACAATCTGATGTATATACACACGCTATATTTATACACATATATCTACTATAATATTTGCCCAAAGTTTGCAGTTCTCGTTTGTACTACGTCAAAATTACTGTTTTGATAAGATCCGGAGAGCACGCAACATCCCTGCACACAAGAACTTTTACTGATTCACATCTTGGCAAATTAGGATAATTCATATGCAACCCAGTTATGCCGGTGCATTTTATCAGCACTGAAACTTCAATGATAGGCCTTCTCGTTAAGTCCGCGAAATACTTAAGAGCGTACCTTCTAGCAAATCACACACACACACACACTACGACTAAATAAATAAAACGTGTCCGACGGAAATGCAATCACCTCTTTTATACCTTAGATTACATAGAGTATAAACACTCTGTTTCGCAGAGACAAGTTTTTCGTTCTACCGATCGCTGTCATACAAGTTTGTCGTATGTACAGGTTTCGTAGGTCGTAAAATCGTACAAAAGTTGAGGGACTCAGGCGCTATTGTCGTTAACATGAAGTCTCCGCGGAAATTTTTGACGACGGTAATGGATGTCCTTAGTTTGTTTGTTAAAATCGGTTTCACGGGAGGCTACAAACACAACACCACAACAAAATACAATTTTCACCATTAAAAGTAAATAGATAGATTTCAGATTTGTCCATCATGCAATATCGTTTTTCTTTCTTCGTAAGAGCGTGATGTCAAAAAACGATATTGTTCATTGACAACATTATTTTTTTAACTTAAAAAATTTGGTTTCTTTACTACCTTTTAATTGTTGGTGTAGGCTTCTGGGTTATTTCCGTCACGAAAATGGTTTTTTTTCTTTCTATTTGATCTCTAATTTAATGCAACAATTGACGGTGATATAATATGTTCTGGTATGGGACCGAATAAAAGGTAAATTAAATTAATATCTAAAAATATATATTTTAAGATTTCAAAAAAAAAAAAAAACAATCAAGTTAAGTGTCACTAATGAGCGGGGCTCTTTCGACAACTCTTTAGCGTCGTTTTTATCATACCCTATAAGCTACATCCCATTACAATTTAATGTATAAATGTCATTCCAATAATATTGACTATGAGATGTCGCGGCTTCGAAGCAATCCCTCATGACGGGGTTTAGCTATATACAGCCGGTTCTCCGCCGTTATGGTGGCGGCGGCTCGCACAGAACCGCGGTTATATATAACTGATATGTGCGCGGGCACGGGGTAGTGATCCGACCGAAGACGGATAAACGAAATTAAATAAGATAAAACGAAAAATATATATAATATACAAGCGGATACAAAGACGAGGAAAAAAATACGAATAATTCTCCGCGTCCGGGTGTTTCCGGTCTGCGGAGTAACGGAAAAGGATGTTGCCAATCGGTTTGACACGTATACGCGCACGCACGCACACGCGCCCGCGAGTCACTCGAGTCTGACAAATTGGCTTTGCACCGACGACGACGACGAAGACGACGGCTGTAGCGGTGGGCTCGTGTGTCTGGGGCTCACATCTTCACCCCGCACTCGCACCCCTATTTTCCGTGCAGCTAACCCTTCGACCCCGCCCGCAGCCAATCGCGTAATACGCGTAACACACGTGAAAACATGACAGCGCGCCGCCGTCGACTTACATCACGTAAAACCACCCGTCGTGCGAGCGTAACGTCTCAGTCAATCAGTGTGCGAAAGCCGATACGATGACGGATGGAGACGATCGGCGGCGCGAAAAAAGCGAACCGACGACGACGGTCGGCGGCACACACCGGTGTTATTACCACGGGCATACCACACGAGGTTCTAGGTCGTAACCTAACTATCGTCGGTCGAGGCGGCGGCGTAAAGTCTCTGGGTAAACCTAAGAGTGGTACACAATACTATTACAATTAGGCTACAACTGTATAACAGTGGTATATACACGCGGTTATGGCGACTATTGGAACAATAATTGAGGAGAGCTGTTTGGAAGAAAACGATTATTGTAATTTATTCATTATTTTTTTTTTTTTTTTTTAAATCAGGCTCGTCTCGAAATAATATATACGTATAAGGCCACCGTGATTGATCTCACGAGTTATCGAACGGACATGATATCGTCATGATAATAATAATAATATGTAGTTTTCACGGTGGTTTTTCCGATCACGTGTTTTTCAGAAATTCGTCCCACGTTATTGTAAATAATCGTGACGTAATATTACGATAACAGTACGACTAATTCACTTGGTCCAAAATACTAATACACTGTATCAACAGAAAAATTAAAATAATAGTTTTGTTGGCATTGTATAATATAATAATATAGGTATATTTTGATAGAAAGCGTATATAGTGATCGGTAATAGTGTAATACATAGATAATCATTTTTTGTGTTTCATAAAAGTGTGTTGTGTAAAATACTTTTTATTTAATTTTCGAGTTTATAAAAGTAATCCAGATAATGTATTCAAAATTTTGTTTTCACTATACAATTTTTGAAATTATTTTAATTATTTAAAAGTTTGAAACAAAACCGTCACTATATATAACTGTATAATTTGCACTCGAAGTTTTTATATTTATTATTTTTCTGTATTTTGTTTTAATAACTTTGGAATGATGTATAATTATTTTACAAAATTAGTTTTAAACAATGAAGGATTATTATATTAATAACTTGAGTTTCATTAATTTTTATTTAAGCATTTATTTTTTTTGGTTTTAAATTTGTTTTAATTTTAATTTGTCTGTATTAAGATTAATTTTCTATCGCCCAGACAGACATGAAATTGTAATCAAATTAATTTCTAATCGTCTGAATATTCTTTAAATTGTTAAAATAATTATAAAAATAATTACTAACTTTTATATCATGTTATTTTTACATCCAATTTTCATTTTCAGTACTCTGTATTAAAAAAAAAAACTCGCTCCCCTTTATAATTTAGGAATCCAGTGTACTCCGCATTTTATTAGATCACTGTAATGAAAGCGTTAAGTTTGAATTCAATGACGAATTATTGTGTACCACGAAAAAAAGATGCTGGACGGATATCAGTCGGTCTACATTTCTATAAGGATTTTTTATTAAATATTATTATTGTAACATTGTTTTTTATCATATTATTAGCTATTAGTACGACGGAAATGACTAAATAAAATGAATAATATCAGGAATGCAAATGTCATATAGAAAATAATGTAAAGACGAGCGTGTACTGGATGATATGAACCGTGCCATAATATAGTGGTTCATTATTAAGTTAAATAATGGTTATAAAAATAAAATACATGATTAAAATCACAGATCGGGTGCATTTCCGGATTATTTTTAAGACCTCCTATTGATAAACTCGACTAGAGATGCATTTAGGGAAATTTTTTAACAAGGTATCTAAATATAATAGGCTTGGAGATCCTAGGATAAGAAAGAGTAGAGTGTACAATTATACTGAACCATATGGCCAAATATTAAGGGACAAGGTTGATCCATTCCAGTTGTCATAGTGCATTAAAAGCGTATTGTGTATTTATCAAATCCGAGTGTGGGAAATACACGTGGGAAATATTATTTGAAATTCCGGCCTTTCCATTTCCCTCGATGCGTCTGCGACCCAGCTGTTCCCAAAGGATATGAATAATGAAACCAGATCGAGTAAAAATGTATAAAAACTTTTGTTAAGCAATAAAAAAAAATGTTTAACAACGTCCAGACCTTCGAGATCTACAATTATTGTATATTGTACAATATGTAAAATAAAAAAATCACTATCGTAACGTTATGTTCAACTTTCTTTAAAATGGTACCTATCATGATTTTCATTTAATGTACTTTCTATTTTTTAAGTCATAAGTTCAAATAACCAACTGCCTAAGTACCCAACACTATAACATCTATAGCCACATAAAATATCTTTTATAAAAACATTGTTTCATATTTATATATGGTTCATCCCCATAAAAAATAATATTATTATTTTAGAGACACTACGAAAATAATATTACGCTTGAATTGTACCAAGATTGAAAATATATTATGATCATCGTTACAAGTTCAAACTTCAAATATTATCTATGTTTATGTGCCATTTTTTTCGTGACGAAATAGTACTTCGTATTAGGACTGAACATATGAACTATATGAAAAATATAATAATTTATCAATATCCCAAAAACTAATATTTAAATCAAAACTTTGTTCCGAAATGTTATGTAAATATGTTAAGACTCGTGATATACCATAGACATCTACGACCCATTTATACATTTAATATCAGTGTTGGGAATTATCTAGATCAATTTATCTAGATAAAATTATTTTTTAAATTATCTTATCTAGATAAAAAATTTTAAGCCATATAATTATCTCATCTAGATAAATCTAATGGTTATCTGTGGTAATTAATCTAGATGAATAATATAATAATAAGAATATTTTTAAATACCGAAATAGCCAATAATTTAAGAGAACCGAGTTAGAGATTCCAAATTCCAATATTATTATGTTAAAAAAAGAAATGTTTACTGAAACATTGCCAGTTTTATTTTGTTATTTTATTTTTGTTTAAGTTATATTAAAAATTAAAATTGTATATTATTTTAGTTCAGAAATTACATTAAGGATTTATTGATTAATAAATGTTACCTAATTGGTAATTACTAATAAAGTAATAAATTATATTATTTATAATATAATTTAAAAACAAATTATCTATTTTTTTATCTAGATGTAAGTGTATTTTTATCTTTATCTAGATAAAAAATATAATATTTTATTTTATCTTATATAGATAAATTTTGAATGAATTATCTGTTATATAATCCAGATGATTTTTTGGTTATATTTTTCCAACACTGTTTAATATCATACTGTGTTTCAAATAAACCGTGACAAATGACTATATTATAAAGTTAAAGTTTGTATGAGTAGGCATAGAAAAAAATACTCATGCATTTTGTTTTTGTTACACTATTGTATTTAATTTGAAAAATGCATGTCAAATTAATTTAATAATAACTTTCATAAAATAATTAAACTGATTTTACAATCAGTTTAATTTTAATAATTTTATATAATTAATTTTAACTAACAACGTACGATCATGATACATTTTTTTTCAAATTTTGCAAAATAATATTATAATGCTCATTATTATAGTAGCATACGATTGGTTAGTTTTGTTAACATGTTGAGCTCTAATATTAATTCAAAGTTTCTAATTTTAAATTTAAGTTTCATCTTATCGAGTAAGAACTAAGAAGTAACATGAATTATATTATACAGAAAATAATCAACTGTATAGTTTTAAGCTGCTATAATAAATACAATTCGGTTTATCTATATACGAGCTTATAAACTTTATGTACAGAACAAAAGTTTATCGAAGTAGAGTTGAAAAAAAGATTATTTAAAAACTACAATATTTCAAGTTTTCGATAAATTGTTATGATAACCTTGTTGTTTTTAGGTAAACTAATATATTTTTAAATTGATGATTTTAAGTTTTGTTTGACCTGTGAGTCTGGCGGAAAACTGTATTGGTTTAAAAATGGTGTACATATATATAAAGTGGATACATCAGTAGTGTAAATAACTCAAATATTGAGTCTATATTAAGTTTATTTCATAAAACAATTTTAACGTGTTACATACATTGCCAAAAGAATTGTACATTTTGATAATTTGATTGTATGGTATTGTCGGGGTTCTGACTAATTTTAATTTCTTAATGTTATAGTAGAGAAGTATGAAATGTAGTATTTTACCTAGGCAATAATCATATAAGTAAGTAATAATTATTGTGAGTAGGATAGTAAGACGATATGAGTAAGACTGCTTGTGTGACGTATAATAATTGAAGGAAATTTAAATAAAACAAGTGACATAAGTTTAGATCACCTGAATATAAAATCCCCTTTGTCCATCGTTAGCTATCAGTAGATAGTTACCTACGATTATTGTTTGTATTCAGTTTTTATACCAGTTCTATTCACACTAAATTCATAATACTACTCAGAATCATTAAAATCATCAACACATAATTATTATTATTATACATTCATACTAGCCAATATTAAAAAAAAAAAAACAGGTAGGTACCAAAAACATACAGGTTACCATATTCTCTTCTAATATTGTATGATATAGAATTATAGTGTATTGTTTTGTGTTAAAATACGTGTAAAAACCTGTAATTTATTAGCACGCTCTCAGAGTGATAGCTTTCCTAACTTGATTATTGTATAATAAATCGAAAACGGATCGGTAAAATGACACTTCATTGCGATAAGTAATAATTTGAATATTTAATTTACAATCACAAAAATAAAACTAAACAAACGCCTAAAATAGCGGTGGAACCGAACAGATCGGTGTAACCTTACTCTGCAGGAAGGTAATAAGTACTCGTTATGACGAGAATATTGTCCACACTGAAACGTCGGGTGAATGAAGTTTGGAAAATGATATGTTATCGTTCGAGTTACTATCATTATTATTGATGGGTTTGTGTTATCGCCAACTTGCGGCGTGTAATTACAAACCAATTATACCGGTTATACCAAACTGTCTACGACCTCAGAGATGGCGAAAGCATCCCTTCTCCGATGACGGTGTCCCCATCGCCAATTATAAATTTAAGGTGATTTGATCCACTGCTTCTATATTATTATTATGTAGGCACGAAACAAATGTTGCTCTGCGGTTATTATTATAGTCGAGTGAAGTAAACTTCAAAAATCCCTTTGAAAATTGCGCATTTTCAATACCGCTACGATCGACCTTAGACGTTATTCGGGTGTTTTCGTTCACAGCTCACTCAACTCTTGCACACGTGTTGCATTGGACGGAAACAAATTTTACTTTAATTAATACACTCGCGTAGAGTGAAAAAATAAATAAAAAAGTGGACAAGTGGGTGCCGCTCTGCTGTACACTAGTGGTCGAGCATGTCGTTGTTATGACCGTGTTATATTTGAATTCAATGGTAAATAATAGTACACGAAAACTGATGCTGAGCAGAGACGTCGTGTCATCCTAGCATACTTGTATATTTACATATTTATGTAAATGTAATAGTTAAAAATAAAATCAATAAATATCGAACATATCTCATGACTATAGATAGGATAACTTTCCGGTGAACTTTTTTTTTTTTTTTTTATAGAAGTAGAAAACTTGTTTGGAATCTTTGATTACATTTTCTAATGTTAACTACGAAAAGAAAAACTTTTATGAATTTCTGACTGAAAAATAATTTATAAAATTCGAATAATTTCTCAAGGCCATAATTAGCTCAATAGGAATCAGAATATTTCGAGAATGTTACCATTTATGGAAAATTATAATATAAATATTATATGAAAACTTTAAGGATCTATGGTTACTGGTTCATATGAGTTACCACCGCAAATGTTGACGACGGACAGAAAAAAAAAACAGACACACACACACACGCACATACATCATTGAAAAACCAATACATTCGTTCGCTCGGCTCAAAATCTATAATACATTAATGCGAAACTCAAGTTTTTCATCCTCACAAAACGATTGCCGGCATCTTTTCAGGTTATGATATTCATGCAACGGAGGTAAATTATTACAGTACGCAAATTACCAGTAACGTAAAATATACTTCAAAAAGAATACATTAACATATTATATCCGTTCGATAACGCTCCAACACGCAAACCCGTCAGCTGTTAATTGCTTTCAAGTGAAAGTTCAGAATTAAGATTAACAATGGTGATGCTCAACGTAATTTAATATACTGTCTAACTACTATAACTTCATGGCCGTGCATAATTTTTGTATATATAATTATAATTATTATTATTATTATTATTATTATACTTTCCTGTCGAAATGTTGAATGCTGAATATTACTATGCGGCCACATAATATTATTATGACCGAATAAGTTACGAAATATCACGAAATCTAATTTAATCAAACTATGTTATTATATTACGTCTGCATATTGCTTATTGTTTAGTAATTTGTTACGGCCCTAGCCATCGACAGCCTGGCAAGTGCAGAGTAAATTTTGCTTTTGAATTTCCCGGAACAACACTTTTTTTTTTTCATTACCGTGAATTTTTCATCGTTATTTTTTTTTCACTCATTCCGTTATTGTTCAACAATATTAAAATAAGGTTTCTTCTCGTGATTATTACTTTTTTATTGTATTTGTTTGTAGATTTTCATACTTTTAAAATATCGCAAACAACTTGTTTTCAAGAGAGAAATAAAATAAAACCCATACCTAGCATTTTAAAATAATATGCAATTTATCAATTTATACGTCTTGTTAAGCAACGATTTCCATTTCTGAAGAATGACATTTTAAATAATATTTATAATATAGTTTGTATCAGAAATCGTATTCATAAAATATTATAACAAATATCAGCTGAATTCTAGATATTATTCTTGTTCATTCGATTGAATAACAATTTCAGCTGTCTTCTTGAGAGTGTTCAACCGTTCGGGTCGTGAATAAGCTGAGTTGAGTTGCCATATTATGCCTCTGAGCATAGATATGGTGAACGTCGTCCAAGGCTGGGTGCGCGAAAATTCAGTGGAAAAAAAACAACTGCCAAGACTGCATGGCTAAGCTATGACCGGTGTGTGTGTATTATAAAGATGTACAATACGCTCGCTTACCAACCCACCTCATTTTTGATAAAATAATTTTCTTCAAATTAATAAGAAAGCTAATAAATTTGTTATACTTATCGCGTAAACGAAAAGGACCTCGGGGGCAGACCTATGCCCCCGTAAGTACACCGCTGGTAAAAACATATAACAATTTGTGGATCTTCGAATATAAAAAAAATATTTTAAACTGAATATAGAATACTCGAGCTTAACGATACGCTTGTTGCGACTCTGCTCGTGTCCTATGGTTTTGTCCAACGACGAGTTATAAGGCACGTGTGACCCTGTTTAGAAATAAGCAGCCATTAGACTGAAAACATAATATGCGATTAGCACTTTAGAATCACTCTCAATCATACCGAACGTTTTACAGAATAATAATTGCACAACAGCACGGTTTAAAATCTCAGTACATACAAAACATAATAATTTAACACCATTCGAGTTAACACGATTCATTTGTCAATCGGAATAATATATTATAATAATATGACGTATTATTATTTGAAACTTCTGTCGGACTACATAATTATATTAATAATAGATAATCGCTCACCCCATTACGCGAAACACATTTCGCACGCAGTTAAATTCTATCGATATAATATCACCAGAGGCTTTAACCAGATGACAGATGCTGAGCATGTTTATGGTATACCATATTAAAATATATTATGTGAGTTTTATTACTACGCCAATAATGATTCAATTCGTCCTCCACGTGTCGTGTAATACAATGCATGTTATCATCATTTTAATTGTTATCCACGAGCAATAATTCGAATGTCTTGTATATATCGGACGCCGCATCATAATCAAAACTTCAGTGTCCATCGTACAACTCGGTTTTAGGTATATACACCTACTATTTAAGACTAAATCAAAACGTGACATAGTTGAATTAAAATGTGATATGGTCAGATATTGCCACTATTAGTATTTGTCTTGTACTTATAGAACCGTATAGATTACGATAAAAAAAAAAAAATGGCTATTCATTTTTCGTTTCAAAACAACAACCATATTATAGTACTGTGTACTGCACACTTGCAATGCTATCGTGTGAGCATTATTCCAGAGTATGGTATGAATCAGAAACAACTTATAACTTTTGAAGTTGTGTTTCAAATCTACCTTTATTTTTTTGTTTTGAAAAATATTTAATATACGTAATGATACTATGTATTTAGGTAGGTACCTAAGCTTGGCATTATTTGATGATGCATTTTACTAACTAGTTTCTACACTTAAGTTATTATGACCTTTGTAACTTAATATCTTGTAAACTACAACGAACCATTACTCTATAGACGGCATGTAAACAGTTCTGAAAACTGAGCTGTGCTCGGTAAACCTTAAAGCTTGTGGCCTGCAGATTTTGTTTTGTATTACATTTGAGTTTTAAACAAACAAATCGTCTCATCAGCATTCAAAAAATTATGTACCATTGTCAGACGAGGCACAAATTTTTAAGTCGAGCACACTCGGTGAAAAGAAAAACACAATGTTACAAGAAAAATAAGAGCTAGTAATATTGCATGTCCATTTTTCCTTTTCATTGAACACTTATTGGTGCAGAAAACGTAACGTGTAAGCACGTTTGAGGTATGTACTGATGTATTCACTTTGAAATTGAATATTTTTTGATCTACCGTCCTCCAAACAGAAACGTTTACCCTCGGGTATTATAAATAGTAAAATGGAAAGTAATTTTTATCTCAGGCTTCCCGGAAATACTGTTTCCCCACGTTGAGGTGTTTTACAGGACGATAAACGTTTGTAAAAAAAAAAAATTAAAAACCATGCCTGACAATTTTATAGTATTTTGACGTGCATTAGAAATAATTTATTTTAGATTCTGAGTGAAACGATGAATGTATTGATTTTACAATGATGTGTGTTTTTTTTTTTTT